>PISX010005588.1:68715-106426 GCA_004024625.1 Mellivora capensis | reverse complement strand
TTTTTTTTTTAATTCCAAGATCATTTTAATTATTTTCCAATCTGGGTTTTGTATTACTTTTGCTTGGCTATTTAATCAAACTAGAATCCTCAAGTACAATGTTAAATAGAAGTGGCAAGAGGCCATCCTTGTTATGATCTTAAGGAAAAAGCTTTCTGATTTCTGTCTTTCACCAATAAACTTTTTTTTGTGGATGTTCTTTAGAATAAAGGAGGATTACTGGGGGTGTGCAGGTTGGTGAGTGTTTTTTGTTTTTTGTTTTTTGAAATTGTGTTTTTATTTTTGTTTTTAAGCAGTGGTAGGACTAGGGAGACTTTATAAAGTATTGGTACTAATTCTTTTTTAAAGATTTGATAGAATTTACCAATGAAGCTATCAGGGTCTGGGTCTGGGATTTTCTTTGTGGCAAGTGTTTAAATCACTAACCCAGCCTCTACTTACTATAGGCCTATTCAAATTTTTTATTTCTTCTTAAGTCTATTTCAGTGGTTTGTGTTTGAGTTTGTCCTTTTCATCTAAATGAATCTGATTTGACATAGAGTTTTTCATAGTATTCCCACGTAACCTTTCCCTTTAAGATTAATAGTAATGCTACCTCTTATTCTTGACATTGGTAATTTGAGACTCGTGTTTTTTCTTGGTCAGCCTACTTAACGGTTTACCACTTTTGTCGATCTTTCTTAAAAATCAATATTTCCTATTGTTTTTCTATTCTAGATATTTTCATTCTAATATTATTTTTTCCTGCCTTCTGTTTGCTATGGATATAATGGATTTTCCCAGTATCTTAAGGTGAAAGCTTAGACTATTGATTTGAGATCTTAATACCAGTGTGTACAGCTATAATGATCTTTCAGAGGACTAATTTACCAGCGTGTTGTATTGTCACTGTCATCCATCATAAAATATTCTCTAATTTCCTTGTGATTTTTTTCTTTAACCTTTTTGTTATTTAGAAGTGTTTTACATAAATTTCACTTATTTGTGAGTTTCTCAGTTCTCCATTTGATTTTTAATTTAATTCCATTGTGATCAGAGAAAATGATCATGATATGAGATCATGATCACGATATCAACCCAAATTAATCTATTGAGACTTATTTTATGGCATAACATGGTCTATTCTGGAGAATCTTCCATGTGCAGTTAAGTACCCTGCTATTGTTGGATGAAGTGTTCTATAGAGGTTTCTCTTATCTAGTTGGCTTATAAAATGTTCAACTATTCCATTTCCTTGTTGAGCTTTTGCCTAGTTGTCCTATCCATTATTGATAGCAGGTGTTATGGCCCAAAATATGTCCCTTCAAAATTCATGTGGCTATTTTGAGAGAGGAGCTTTAAAGACCTAATTTAAAATAAGACCACTGGGTGGGTCCTAATCCAATCTGACTGGTGTCCTTAAAGAAGAGAAAGAGACACCAGAGGAAAGACCATGTGAAGACATCCTGATTAGGCCACCATCTGTAAGCCAGGAAGACGCCTTAGCAGAAACCAACCCTGCTGAAACCCTGATCTTGGACTTTAAGCCTCCCCAACTGAGAGAAAGTAAGTTTCTGTTGTTTGAGTCACTAGTTCCGTGGTATTGTGGTATTGTGTTATTGTGTTGTGGTATTGTGTATTGTGGTATTGTGATATTCCGTGGCATTGTATTGTGGCAGCCTTAGCAAACAAATACAATGGGGTATTGATGTCTGTCATACTAACTATTGTTATTGAAAGGTCTATTCCTCCAATTCTGCCAATTTTTGCTTACAATATTTTGGGCTTTTAAGTACATGTACTATAAAATTATTTTTGTCTTCTTCATGGATATTTCTAAGATAAAAGTTCCAATTCTATCTAGTTACATTTTTGAAATTTTAAAGTCTATTTTGTCTGACATAGTGTGACCATGTATTACATGGCAGAGCTATAGTATTACCTCTCATATTGCTGTTTGCATGACGAATCTTTCTCCATCCTTTTACTCTCAACCTACTGTATCTTTAAAATGGGTCTCCTGTAGACAGCATATGGTTGGATCTTTTACTACCTGATTTGACAATCTCTACCTTGTGATTGGATTGTTTAATCTATTCATACTTAATGTTATTGATATGGTTGGATTTGTATCTGTCTTTTTTTGTATCTGGCACCCTTTTTTTCTTTAATTTGAATTTCTTCTGTATTTTCTTTATTTTATTTTTTTCTTTTATTTTGTAGTTTAACATTTCAATTTATTTAATAAGCTTTAAGTCACATATAATTATTTTCTTCATGATTTCTCTAAGGCTTACTATGTATATGTGTATGTATGAACATGCATACATATGCATTATGTGATTCAGATTTACACTAACTGAATTTGAGTGAAACAAAATTTACTTATACAGCCCTACACCCTCCTCTCATTTGGGGCTATTATATAGGTTACCTTTTTGTATAGTGTTATATTATTTTATATGATCTTGGTCTTAAAAAGAGCTGAGATTATAAATATGTACTTGCTCTAATTTCTTAATTTTTAAACCTTTTTAGTTATCCTTTCTGGTTCTCTGTTTCTTCTTGCAGATTAAGTTATCTTCTAATGTCACTTTCTTACTCCAGTTCAAGTTTTATCCTATCCCTCATGAGCAGTAACACGTTGAGATATTACATGTCTATGTGCTAAGCCAAACAATATTTGTTGTATATAATTTTGTGTAATATAATAAATTTTATATAGTGAAACATTTTATGCAGTTACTCTCTAAATCAGTTAGAAGGGGGATTAATAAGCAATTATACCTACTTTCAGAGTTTAATCAGTCATTTTGTTTTTTCATGGGGATTTAAATTACTGTCCAGTGTCATTTACTTTCAGCTCAAATACTTTGAACTTCTTATATGTTGCTTTTTAGCAACAAATTATTTCAGCTTTTCTTTATCCAGGAAGATCTTTATTTTGACTTTATATTTGAAAGATAATTTTGCTGGATATAAAATGCTTGGTTAAAGGTATTTTTTGTTTTATCTTTATACTTACAAAACCTTGAATATGTCATCCCTCTGTTTTCTGACCTCCGGTTTCTGATGAGAGCTCAGCCATTAATCCTATTGGGATTTCCTTGTACAGAGGAGTTATTCTTTTGTTGCTTTTAAGATTTTCTCTGTCTTTGTTTTTCAACATTTACTATTCTGTATCTGTGTTTGGATTTCTGTGTGTTTATCCTTAAAATTTGATGAGATTCTTGTATGTATACATTATTTTTTTAATTAAATTTAGGAAATATTCAGCTATTTCTTTGAATACTTTTGTCTCCCTTCACTTTCTTTGTGGCATTGCCACCAGGCATGTGTTGGGACACTTAATGGCTCATATTTGAGTGCTCATTTTCCTCCATTATTATTTTTTTCTTTTTTCTGATTTAAAACCTTATTGGTCAGTCTTCAAGTTTATTGTCTTTCTTATGACAGCGCAAATAAACTGGTGAGTGTCCTCTAGGGAATTTTAAATTTCACTTGAGTTTTTCCATTTTATTATGTTGTCTCCTTTATTTTGAATATGTTTATAATGGCTGCTTTGAACTCTTTCTTTTAAGTCTAATATCCAGGCCCCTTCAAAAGTAATTTCTACTGTTGAAAACTGGACATTTTTAGATAATATATTGTAGCAGCTTTGGATATTGGTATCTCTCATCCCTGAAGAATTGATGTTGCTGTTCATCTTGTTGGTTGATTCAGGACTTGGCAGAAATGACTTTTAAGTCTACAGATCTCTGGCAACATGCAATTTCTGATGTCCCCTGATTTTTTTTTAAGTGATCTCAATTCAGGGCTTGAACTCATGACCCTGAGATCAAGAGTTATATGTTCCAAAGACTGAACTAGCCAGGGACCCCTAAGGTATATTTCTTGTTTTTATCTTTCACCCTAGCTACTTATGGTTTGCCCCCAAAATAGCAATGATCCTCTTATTGGCTTAAGATTTGCTTAATCCCAGGACAACTGGGTGGCTCAGTCAGTTGGGCATCTGGCTCTGGATTTTGGCTCAGGTCACGATCTCGGCATCCTGGGACTGAGCCAAACATCAGGTTCCACTCTCAGCTGGGAGTCTGCTTAAGGATTATCTCCCTCTTCCTCTGCCCCTTCCCCGACTCATATGCTCACTCTCGCTCTAATAAATCTTTAAAAAAAAATTGCTTAATCCCTTTTAGAAATCCAAGCGTTACCCATTACTACTGAATGTGTGTGTGGCTTAAATGCTGTATCACAGTACATTGAGTTTACACTTCCAACCACATTCAGATAGGGACTAGTAGTTTTACCTTGTCTCTTATCACTCCTGTCTCTCTTACAGGATATGCAGTCTTCCAGATGCCTAGGGTTGCATTAAGATTATATTTTTAAGCATGGCTTAAGTAAGACTTACTTCTGGATCACAGTAAATCACAGTTCAGTTAGTAGTTGGGCAGATATTGTGTGGGACTTTGGAAATGTGTTTCAAGTATGTCCTAGATCCTACTCTGCTCCTTGAGTAGGTGTAGCCAAGCATATATGCACAGCCTTCCCAATCCCCAGGGTTGACCGTGACCCCAGAAGGACTCTTCTTGGCTATCTCTTTTCCAGGTTCTATGTTAAACCTCTAAGTGTTCTGCCATTTTACTTTTAGCTACTTGCATCATGGAGCTATAAGTGCACTCACTTAATTGGTGTCCACTAAGATCTCTAGTGTTTTCTTCACATCCTTTGGTATGGAAGTTTACACCCTCTGTTTAAAATAAAAATTGGTTCCCTTAGGCAGAACTGAAGGATTCGTTATGGCTTGCTTCTCTGGCCTGCCCTTTCTTGTGGGCAGGAACTTCCTATCACTGCACAAGAAGTGGTGGCAGAAACTGCACTTGCTTCTTCCAGAGGGACACTCCTGCTTAACAAGTAAGTGCTGGGAGAGGAAAAGTTCTACCTGACTTAGTCCTGTAGATATAGAACCTCTATACCCAGAAAACCAGGGCCCAGCATTCTCAACCTGCCAGCCTGGAATGGGTTTTTTGTTGTATATACTGGGTAAGCTGGAAGAAGGTAACCCTAGGCATCTATACCCTGTTTTTCTGGCATAGAGCTTCTGCATTGTGGAACTAGAGCAAGGGGAAATACTTATGGCCGGCCCCTCCAGAGATGGAGTAGCCTGGCCTGGAAGCTGGGAGGAGAAGGAGTTCCTGTCTTCATAGAGCACCCACCCAGTTCAAACTCCCAGAGTAGTTTCAGTAAGACAGAGCAGAGAATAGGAGACCAGTCATATTGAAGTGCTGCATACTCTCACTGCTTCTACTAAGATTTAGTCTGTTATTCTTGAATGAGTATTTCCCCACTTCCTGTATGCCTTCAGAATAACTTCTAGATAATCTAAGTCATTTAAAAAATATTTTTCTCCAATTAAATGATTGTTGGAGTAAAGATTCACTGTACTCCTCCATAACAAAAAGCTAAGTAGTGATCCTACCTAATAGTGAGATTCTAATATATAAAGGTAATTTTAAAAAAATAAAATTACTTATGATTAGATGTAATTTAGAAGAAAAAATACATGTCTATTCAATATTAAGTATAGTTGACATCTATGATAGGCCTGGAACTATTAAATGTTGGTTGTTACATAGATGAATAAAACGCTGACTTCAGGAGACCCACAGTCTAAAACATCTATGAGAAAATGGATTTATACATGTCTTCAAGCATATATAAATGATATATATGTATATATATACATATATATATATATATATATATATATATACACACACACACACATATATACACACATACGCGAGTAATTTGAAATGTTGAAAATACCAACAAACTTAGATGTAACAGCTTTCCACTTTTCTCTTTATGGCTAATTTACCTGGTTTCTTTATTCAATAAACATTTGTTATATGCATTGGAGTTTAATTACATCTCTTCTCTACCTTCCAAGTTTTGAACAAACTGAGATCAAAACACAAAATCAGATCGAGAGGGAAAAATGGTAGTTTTATCACTGATGCAACTGCCTAGCAGGTACAAATTAAGTGTTTGGCCTCAAAGTTTCTAATACTTCCACTAATTAAAACTCCACTACTCATAACTGTGGGCCAGCCTATGCCCACTTTGCACCAGGGTGGAGGCTGACATGCATATACTGCACAAAAGAGGAAAAAGGAAAGAAATGTACAGGGTTAGAAGAAAGTCTGGTCCAAAAGAGGAAACCAAGAAACACCTGAGGCACACATGTCTTTTCTTTCTCCCAATCTTGGCAAACAAGCAGACTGGATGGGCTTTTTGCAGGTTTAAATCTGTATTAGCACATACGTGTCAGAGTGGTAGTGGTCCAAAATGAACAAATGGCTTCAAGAAGCATACGATCTAGTGAGCCCTATCTTCTCTAGCAACTGTATGTTTCATTGTTGTTTAGTGACTGCCACCCATATTCCTCTACCTGGCTTGAATACTCTTCATGTTAGCACATGGTAAAAGATAACTGATAGAAATTACAAAGTTCTTTAAAATGACCTTCTTGGGGAACAGAAATGAAGATGCCTCATTGAGCAAAATGTATATACTCTCCTGTGAATGGACTTTCTACAGCAGTCCTTCAAACATGTTGTGTAGCATGGAATGCAGAGTCCTCACTTTCATTTTTTTCCTCTGCCTTCTTGGACACTTCCCATCTTATTTCAAAATAAAGCCACCTGCTGCTGTCCTAGTGGCCAGACCATGATCTTGCTGATCTACCTGCCTGCTCAGTAGATGTTTAGAGTTTAACCATCTGATTTATGGCATCATGAGTGAGGTTATGAGTCAATCAAACACATCTAAGTATTTTATAGGTACCTAGTATTCTGTCTACATCTAAATTAGTTCACAAGCTCTTTGGGGCAAGCACCTTGTCTATGCTGCTTTATGCTTTGCTAAGCTCCATGCACACTTACCACACTCTATAAATATTCTCACAGAATATTTATGACAAGTCTAACATGGCAAGCAATTTCACCAGGGTCACTTTTCCCTGGTAGATTTAAAGCTACATAAATTACAGTAGATACCTACTTGTATAATATTTTATCTAGAAAAATCTAAGTTCCAAAAAGCAACTTTCAGATCCCAATTTTTCCAGCTTGCCAAAGAAAAAAAGTCTCAGAAATTACTTAGTTTCATTTCAAAGTCTATGGATGTTAGTGTACACCATCATAAGAGTAAAATTACTCATTTAAAATTTAGATTTGAGGCAGATTTGTCTGAGTTCCAATCTCAGCCAAACCATTTTCTATCTAACGTTGGACTTCTCTAAATCTGGGTTTCTTCAACTTTTTTTAAAAGATTTTTTATTATGATTTTATTTATTAAGATTTTATTTTAGAGAGAGTGAGCAAGCAAGCAAGCAGGGGTAGGAGCAGAGGGAGAGGGACAAGCAGACTCTCCATAGACTCTCCACTCAGCATGGAGCCTGATGTGGGGCTCAACACAGGGTTTGATATCATGACCTGAGATCATGACCTGAGCCAAAATCATGAGTCAGGTGCTTAACTAACTGAGATACCCAGGGGCCCCTAGGTTTCCTCACTTGTAAAATGGGCATTATAATAATTGTACCTACCTCTTGGTGTGGAACAGGAGGGGAAGGATTTGTGAAGATTTAATAAAACCTGACACTTGGCTTATGCTCAGTACTTACTAGTTGATAGAAATTGTGGTAGTAGAAATTGTAATAGGAGTAACAATAACAGCAACAGAAAATCCATGCAAATGGATCTGGAGAAACTATAAAAGGCACTGAAAGTAATTCTTGGTGAGTAAAGGACATCTGAGAATTCCAAAGCCCAACTGATCTCATAAGAACATGGACAATAGAAGCTGAGTTAAAATATGACTATAATTATACCAAAATCTATATAATTTTATGTTTCCAGTTTAAATAAAGCTTGTGTCGACAGAATTAGTTTCTAAGAGGTCTAGACAAATGAAAATCCATAAATGACCAATTAACTAACATGTCTTTTGAATTGATTAAACTATATCCTGATCTGTTGGCAGAAGTATTTATAGCAATTTGGTAGGTGTACCCTTACCCATGAGATAGATCTATCATGGATCCATCACACTGGCCAACTGAGCTACTTCTCGAATCATCCAACTATCTCTCTTTGCTCCAATGCCATGTTTCTCAAGTAACTTCTGATGAAAGTTTAGCAGCCAATACCATTTCCTTTCATGGAAATACTATTTGGCTCCCTTTTACAGTTCTAATTAACAAGGTGGCAATTTAGTTTATACATCAGTCTTTTGTGCACTTAATAGTCAGTTTCAGAGATATTCATAAATTTGAAGTGTCCTGCTACCACAGGATTTCAGAAACTAAGATGTTTGAAACCAGGCCCAGGACTGTCATGATTATACAAAATATGTCCACATCAATGATTTCCTGTCTGGACAGCCACTAACCTCACTAGATGGCACCTCTCAACTTTTTCACTGAAACAAAATCTAAAAATAAGAAGATTTAAAAAATCAACTTAATCCCAGCTTCCTTCAAGAGAAAAATGTGGACTGTAGATCCAGGATTTTATTTTATTTGTATTTCATTTTTCAAAGATTTTATTTATTTGAAAGAGAAAAAGGTGCACA
This sequence comes from Mellivora capensis, assembly GCA_004024625.1. NCBI lineage: Eukaryota > Metazoa > Chordata > Mammalia > Carnivora > Mustelidae > Mellivora > Mellivora capensis. The sequence continues at coordinate 97,807 of PISX010005588.1, read as the reverse complement.
CATGCGAGAGAGAGAGAGCACACAAGCATGGGGTAGGGGGGAAGGCAGAGGGAGAAGCTGACTCCCCGCTGAGCAGGGAACTGATGCGGGGCTGGATCCCATGATCCTGGGATCATGACCTGGGAGCTGAAGGCAGATGCTTAACCAACTGAGCCACCCAGGGAGCCCCAATCCAGGATTTTAGACTCTAGTTCAGTACATAATTATAATCCAATTTTTATACTTATAGCAAAAATACATCTCAGTGATAGGTAATATCCTTGACATGGGAAAACAAAAGGGAAATGTAAAAGAAAAATACTAAATAGATTAAAAACGGGCCTTTTGTTGATACTTGCATCTTTCATTTTAAATATTAACTGGGGGAAAAAAGAGGAGATAAACTGGTCAAATAAAAGCTTAAATAGAGATTGACATTTTAGTTTTTCCTTCTGTGAAATATTCCTGCTTTGTTTGGACCCAGCTTTCTCTTTACAAATTATTTCAAATAAAGGATGGTTCTAATTTATTCAAATTAAAAGAATTTGGTGCTTTCTTTTCAGCAAGAGTAACCCTCATTATGGGTAAATACCATGTGCTCTCAAACATCACACCAGTAGGTTAACACAAGAACATCCATTAATTTACATAATTTACATAGTGGTAGCCTCATAATTATAGGATCATGTTTCATTTACAAGCTACAGGAATGATTCCAATTTCCTATTAAAAAATACATTCTATAGGCTACCTGAAATTTCAGTTTCTTGCAATATGTAAGCTCTATAATTTGCAGTCATGACCTGCTTCACAATTAAAAGTAGCATTTCCAGGAAATTATTTTCCACAGTTTAACATTCCAGGAAATTTCTTCCCATATGCTTAGTTAACAGCAAATGAAAGGTCTTAATTTTTTAAAAGGGTTTGCATAGATTTAAATGTGAGTATTCACTAATTTTTTTCCCTACTTACTCTAGAAAAGGTAAATAACAAGCATAAAAGTTTCGATGAGTACATATTCACAAAGTTATTTCCCCCAACCAGTTCTCCTAAGACACTATTGTGACCAATTAATTTTGAATAAGACTAAATTAAAATTACTTTGGATAGAATCATGCAAGTTACAGTGTTAGGAGGAACTTATGATTTTATTTCATATTTCTTTTGGCCACAAAATGCCTAGACGCTATGGAATCAGAAATCAAACAGCTTTAGTCTCATAATAGGTTTCTGCACAAACCCATTGCTCTTCTAGGTCACTGTCAAGTATTTGTGTGAGTGTGTGTGAGTGTGTGTGGTTTCATGTGTGCACATAAAGAGGGTGAAGAGATGTTCTTGACATGGGTAGTAACTATAGATATTGGGAAAGTCACAGAAGAAAAATAAACCATTTAAAAACATGGTTTATATAAGTGCAGTGTTCCATTTTATGTTTAATGCTTCCATTTCTGTCTTATTTCCATACAGAAAATGATTGGACATATTATACATGTGTCAGTGGTTTATATAAATTTCATTTGATTATATTATCAATCTGTTCATTTGGTCATGTATAGACAATTTTATAGGTTACTGCCTTTGTAGGAAGGCCATCTGCTCCCAGGTTTTAAAAATAGGAAATAATAGTTTTATGGTCAGGAAAAAGGTATTCTATAAAGGAAAAGAGAAATACATATAACTATAAAATTCAAACACAAATGAGGAGGGTAATTCCATCTTAGAAAGTAGTCTAAGTAAAGCCACATTTTATCCTTTTAAAATTCTGATTTCAACAAGTGTGATCCCAGCTAACCTATGAGAAATCATACAATGGTTATGATATCCATAAAAATTTGGAGCAGCACAAAAGAAAGTTTATGCTCATTTCTCTCAAAATGTTGGATTTTTTTTATTAAACTGTACTGGGTACATATATGACTAAATTCATTTCAATCAAATTTTTAGGAGGTATTTATGGTAATAGGAAGGCTTTGTTAACACTGAAATTATATAATACAGGTAACAATTTGTTCATTTTATTTAATTGTTTTTTCAACATATATTTTTGCACATAATTAATATTGCACACTGTTCTAATTACTAGTATAGAATTAATGGAGAATCTAATTACAATGGAGACTCAGACATAGCAGATCCCTGCTTTCAAGGACTTTCTACTCTAGTATTACAGAACTTATAAATGCCCTTTAAGGGACTTTCTCTTCTAGTGTAACAGAATTTATAAAAATGTCCTTAGGGAGGTACAAAGAAAATACTTCAAGAATTCAGAAATGGAGGAGATGGTCCTTGCTTGCCACATGGACAAGAGAGCTTCACAAACAGGAATTTCATAATAATCACCCATATATTATCTGCTGCACTCCAATTTTTTTAATTCAATCCTGCCATACCTTCTCCTTTTTAATTATTTTTTAAATATTACTTATACTCCCTGAAATTCATTTAACCCTCTGATTGCAAGTCCCATTTACAAAGCATGGCATGTCATGGCTGTGCTAATAAGGGGCTTAGGTCGTTTGGAAAACACAGTCATTGGAAGGCTGGCCTCAAGGAACTGTTAGACCAGGAAATGAAAGGTGCATCCAGATAGAAATGAGACCCAACAAAAATTATGACAAAAATTTGTGTAGGAGATTGGGATCTCAAACCTTTCACGGATTCTGTGAGAATCTTGAAATTTAACCTACTCAAAAGATGAGACTTTTAAAGCTCACTTAAGATGCAGACCAGACTATGTGCAGACTAAAGCTCCCAGGTGATACAGAACAGATTATGCTGTGTGTAAGGAGGCACTACTGATTTGGAAAGTACTTTGTTTTGAACATATAATAGGCATTCTGTAGTAAAAAACTAGATCTTACCATGAACTATCACTTACACTTTTTTTTTCCCTAATCCCTCAAGGTACCCAGCACATTGCTAAATCCCTTAATTATCTCAAAAGCTAAAGAAACTTACTTGAAAAACATCAACATCCAAATATATAAAAGAAACTCTTCACCTTATTAAGTCTATCCACTTTAACTTGCAGTATGTGTCACATCTCTAAAAAGAGAGATACATCCCCTTTAAGGTGTCAAAGATAAGCATCTTTTCTTGCTACTTCTCATCATAGAATCAAAAGGTTATGGTCAAGTAAAACAAGGAGGAAAAGCAGAGTCATAAATATTTCCCGTAATTTACTATTACAAATAGAAGACTACCAAAAGACAAAACACTGAAATAATCGCATAACTACAGAAATAATATATCAATACACAAAGTTTCTTACATTCCAATAATTGCCAATTGAAAATACAATAAAACAAATACCGTTTGCAATATCTATGTCTATCCTTTCTATCTAGAGTTTTAGCAATTAACCAAATAAAGATTGTTTTGGACTATATGGGAAAAAATTCCAAACTGATAGAAAAGTTAAATGAACTAAAAAAGGGGTCAGCTATACCCTCTCTCCACAATGGGAATGACTTAACACTGCAAAGGTATAAATTCTCTCCAAACTACTTAATAAAATTAAATCTAATTCCAATTAAATTACATTTATAGGCTAGGGGAGAAATAAAACGATTGTAAGATCTTCATGAAACATTTTAATACAGAGATAATTTTTCAAAGAACAAAAGGGAAGATTTTCTTTATTACATGTTAAGTCATATACCAATTTCTTGGTATTTAAAACTATACAGTTCTGTAATGATAGATTCAAAGAATAATGAGGCCTAATAGTAAATACAGAAACAGAAGCATTTATATGGGAACTTAGCATATATCAATCTGGAAGAATAAGTTATTTAGGAAATAGTGTTGAGAAAATTAGATCAATATACAGAAAAAAATAGATTTCTACCACATATCATATTCAAAAATTAAGACCAGGGGCGCCTGGGTGGCTCAGTGGGCTAAAGCCTCTGCCTTCAGCTCCGGTCATGATCCCAGGGTCCTGGAATAGAGCCCCGTATCCGCATCGCATCGCTCTGCAGGGAGCCTGCTTCCTCTTCTCTCTGCCTGCCTCTCTGCCTACTTGTGATCTCTGTATGTCAAATAAGTAAAAATCTTTAAAAATAAAAAGAAAATTAAGACCAAGTAGACCAAAGACATGAATGTAAAGGGAAAAAATCCTAAAACGTACTACAAGAAAACAATGGAGACTAGATTTGTGAACTCAGGAATGAAAAGAGATCTTAAAACATATAAAACACAAGTCATTAAGGAAACAGTTAATAAATTAAGCTCATGAAAATTTAAGATATCAGTCCAATAAAGAAAATCATTCAAAGTTATCAAGCAAGTATCAGGCTTAACGAAGATATTCGGAACCTTTAAAATCAACTAAGTTTCATGTGTGGAATTTATAGAAAATGAGAGTACACAAAAAATTAGGGGGATAATGATATGAACCACAATTCAGAGAGAAGCAATTTTAAGGTCAATAAATACACATAAATGTGTCTAATCTCACCAGCAACTAGGGATATACAAGTTGAAATACTGAAATTCTCCTCTAAGGTGACCTGGTTTGGAAAAAAAAATATTAAGTCAGGTAATATCAAGCACTGGTTGAAATGAGAGGAAATGAGAATCTTCTTCTAACTGGGAATATAATTTTGCATGGCCATTTTTTAGAGCAACCTGGAGTTATTTAGAGAAAGTGGGATATGAATACAGTATTAATTGAAGTAATGTTAGATGCCTATGTAAAAAAGATATAAATAAGAAAGCCCAAATGTCAGTTATTTAATGTAGTAAAACTTTCTTCCTATAACTGTCCACTGCCAATCTTCCTGCCAGATGTTTCTCCCATAAACTGTTTGGGAATCCAAGTTCTTTTCATGATGTTGCTCTGTCCTCTTTACTACATGGCTCCTAAGGTTTTCTAGGAACTCCTTACCATTCCAACCTTGGAAAAATGGGGGGGGGGGGACGAGAGAGGGCTTGAGGAGCCAGGCCTGGAAGTGATTCACATTACTTGCACTCCCTCACTGGCTTAGACTGAGTCATATAACCATTCCTAACTGTAAGGAAATACGGGAAAGATAGTCATGCTGTGGGTCTAGGAAGAGAAGGAAATAGTCTGAAGACTACCAGTAGTCTCTGACAAATACATCTATGATCAAGGACACCCTGAGTTTATACATCCCCAGAAGTAGCACAGCAAGATGTAGAGGGACACAAATAGAAGCTGTCCATTGATGTGTCATCTGTGATGACAAAAGTGGAGATAAATTTGGGTGTTCATCAATAGAGGATCATAAATGAAATAGTTCTACGGATATTACACAGTAATCAGAGAAGATGACCCAGATTTACAAATAGCAACATGTATAAGTACGAAAAAATGTTATGCTAGAAATCTTGTCTGTTTTTTGCTCAGTATGTATTTATAACAATTTTGAAAATCACATAAAATAGTACTATATCTTTGCCACAAATATAGGAATATATCAATAACTGGGAGGTGAAAAGAAAGAACATTATCAAAACACAGGTGTGAGTAACTATTGAAGGATGAGTTTGGGGATAAGTAAAAATGCTAAAAAAAAAAAAAAGGAGGATATGGAATGCTGATGACCATGTGCCATGAATTTTGAAATGTCATCAGTTCAATTCTATTCATCGGAACTCTTCACCAGAACAAAGCAGCCCGACCCAAAGCAACATGACCTGCACACAACCATACACAGAAAATATCATAAGAAACACACTGTTTGGGGATTAGAGAATGCTGAACTACCTCCAAGTCACGACAGGTTCAACATTTCATATTCAGTAAAAGATACTGATTCACCACCCTGTGTATAAAATGGTCCCTATCCTCATAAAATTTACAGATGAAGGGTGAGGTGGTCGGGGTAGAGTGGCACACCTTAAGTAATCATACAAATTGTGGTAAAAGCTTAAATGAAGAGAAAGATTTATAATAAACAGATCCAACTTAATTGAGGGAAGTGGAGTCACTGGAATGTAGTCTACATTTCTGAGGACTGAAGATATAAATGAGACTTGTTGGCAAAATCAGAGTTAATCAGAGAAGTTAGGAAAAAAAACATTTGAGAAATTGGGAGAACCTCATGGGGGAAAGCCCCAAAATGTGAAATATTTGAGAAATTAAAGAACAGTGAGTCTGGCTGGAACAGAATGAGCCAGAACAGGATTGCCCCAAGATTGGAAAGGAGGCTGCACTCAATAGTTGGTTTTTATCACACATGTTAAAACTAAATTCTCTTCTCAACTGCATCAGAAAGCCATTTTGTGATCCAATTTTTATAAGCTTACTCTATGTTTAAAAAAATGCTTATCCGTGTTCCTGAAGACATACAAATATATTCATTACAGTGTCTGTAAATGTGAAAAATGGAAAATGAAGTCCAAATGTATATATATCAATAGAATAGTAATCAAATGAATAAATGAATGAATAAGTGAATACTATTTAAAATTTTTTAAAGAATGAGACTGATAAAACCAGGTCAAAACAATGGATTGTGAATACACAATTGTTAAGTAATGTGTATCTGCACATAAGACATACTTTTTTTTTTAAGATTTTATTTATTTATTTGACAGAGACGGTGAGAGAGGGAACACCAACAGGGGGAGTGGGAGAGGGAGAAGCAGGCTTCCCACTGAGCAGGGAACCTGATGCGGGGCTAGATCCTAGGACCTAAGCTGAAGGCAGATGCTTAACGACTGAGCCACTAAGATATACTGATCCCCTAAGATATACTTTCTTAACTTTCTTAATGGAGTACTTATGGAAGGAGAAGGGCAGTCAGATGGAGAGTAAAGGACTTTCAACATTTCATAATATGTACTTCTTAAGCTATTTATAAAATTCATATGTTACCTTGTTGGTAATAAAAACAGAAACAAGAGTTTTAAACAGAAAAGTTGAAAAAATTAGAACTCTTGGGATGTTTATTTGGCTTATGTAACAGTCACAAGGAAAGATGATTGTTGTTCAATACTGATACGTGAGACAAATGGACAGATTTTTGGATATACCTTGGAAACTGAATTGACCAATAGAACCATTAGAACCAACAGATAGATTAGTTGTACCAATGTCAAGAATGACAGCGATTTTCCAGGAATTAAAACAAGGTGGGTTGAAAATACCATGAAATAAGATTGTGGGGATACTGGAGGACAAATTGGGAAGACAAAGATCAAGTATTCATTTATGTATCTGTTCAGTTTGAGATGCTTATTTATCCATTCCAGAAGGGCCATCAAGCAGGCAACTAAAATGGTCAGCAGAGGGACCTGCTCAGGTGTTAAGGAAACAAGGAAGACTAGATTTTGAATGGCCCTAATCTATAGTCTGCCAAGTACATCATTTTGCTGTTATTCAACCCAGGAATTTTTATCAGTATTATCATGATTTTATCAATCTGTCAATGCAAGTATCAATGCATATACTGTTTCCTCTCCTGTGCTTAGAGATGTGTGCATGTGTGTATGTAACCATCCAGAAATTCTCCTAGCTTAATGCTAGAAAACAGATGCCTTTAAATATCATAGTGTCTACTTGAAGAATGCCAATATGAACAGCTAAAAACTTCAAGAAAAAGATAAGTTGAAAAAAATGAGCCAACACTTGTGATACATTCTGATTATTTATATGTGTGGAACATCATCCTTGTACATTTTCCTTTCAATGTGACCATCTAGAGCATTGGTTCCCATTGTGGGCAGCACTGGCACCACCTAGAGATTTATTTTAGCTGAAAAAAAAATTTTTTTAAGATTTTATTTATTTGACAGAGAGAGACACAGTAAGAGAGGGAACACAAGCAGGAGGAGTGGAAGAGGGAGAAGCAGGCTTCCCGCTGAGCAGAGAGCCCAATGCGGGGCTTGATCCCAGGACCCTGGGATCATGACCTGAGCCGAAGGCAGACACTTAATGACTGAACCACCCAGGCGCCCCTTAAGTTGAAAATTTTTGAACCTTATCCCAGACCCATGGACTCAAAAATTTGGGAGGGGAGTCCTGCAATCTGTGTTCTAACAAGCCCCTCATGTAAATCTGATTAATATATCCTTAGGCTTGAGAATCTCTGGTTTGGACAAAATGTCTGTACCTTGTCTGCATTGAGCATTGGGAATACCTAAGAACAGTTTGAGGATAAAGTTACAGAGGGATAGGTTAGTGAAAAAATAAAAACAAGCTATTTAAGTTTCGTCAGAAGTTAAACTTGCATTCTGTACATGAATTTTGATTGGCACTGACACTGACCTTTTGGAAGTGTGAAGCTCCTGGCACAAGTGCTTTTAATCTAGTACAGATTTTTGACCTCATCATTGACAGAAGGTTGGCATTTCTGATACACAAAGACAAGACTATCTGACCTTTTTGCATTACAACGATTGTCATGATTGGCAGGCCTTGGCCTCTCTTTTGAAGAGATGTGGCACTTGGCACTCTCAAATCATATCAAGAACCTTCATCCTGTCCTCTACAGCCTGAGCATGACAGATTGCCCCATCTGGTGGTATCCTGAGATCCTGTTGTTTCAATGAGCTTATGGATGACTACCAGCTTCTGGTGACAGACAGTGTATAGGTTGGCAGATGCCTTTCTGACGTCCTTATAGCTTTTCAATGATACTGCTTTGACAGCCAAGACCTTTTCTTGAACAGTAGTGTGCACTAATTTCAACTTAACAAGGAGAGAACTTTAAAACCCCTCATCTAGACAGCATATCACATGGGATCCGCTGGGAAAATAAGACAGGAGGCAATGCAGGAACTAGTACCTTCATCACTGGTGAAAACCCGAGTAGCTCAAAGGCAATGTTTTCCATCAAACCCATATCACCAACTTCTAAAAAGTCATTGCCTCCCCAGCCAAGCACACTGCAAAGCACCAGAGGAAGGACGCACTATATTTCAGATTCGCCCTAAGGGTACTTAGGATCAGTTTGGCAGAAAGAGATATAGCAGTTCACACCCAAAGCAGCAGCATCTGCTCAGCTTCAGCTCATTGGTGTATTACGGGAATGACTAAGCTCTCCATTTTATAAAAATTTGAAGTTTGAGACCTGATATAGTGGTAACCCACTCCAACTTTTAACATTTAGCTGATTTCAACTTTAATGCCCGGGGTAGACCTGTGTTATGTGGGTAAATCAGGACATGCTTGTGTGTTGGATGCCGTCCTCTGGCTTTCTTTGTTCCCCTGGTTTCACATTCTACTGATGCCCTTTTATAAAAGTCCCTCACTTCTGATTGCCAAAATAATCCAAACATTTATTTTGAATTGTAGCCATTATCAAGAGACAGAAAACTGAAAGTTAAGTTTTTACTGCAGTTGAAGTATTTTTGTTCAAGGATCTTATCTGATGGGTTTGTGGAACTCTTAAAATCCACTGAACTATCTTCCATTGACAACACACCAAGTGGATCTATATATCCATACTGTTATTATGGATAGGGCTTAACTCAAAGGCAACATCTCCCAAATCCAGGAGTACACATCCTAAGTCAAGCAAATACAAAATTACATAACCCTTCATAACAAGGAAAAAAAATGAGTACAGTTCTCGGTTTTTAATTCTCCTGTTAAAGGAGAAAGAGTAAGGAGAAAAGGGAGTATTCAGAATACCACATGGCTTGATGATCCTCAGATACAAATGGAATGTTAGAGAAAATTGTATAAAACATGGAGGAGGAAAGCAAAGAAAAAGAAACACAAAGCAAATTGCTCCATTAAGAGTGGTTCATAACTTCCATGGCCCATATTAATGAAATCAGTTTCTAGTGCCAAAACCCGGATATCAATGCCTCCAAACACATCCACATCTGGTGACACTACACATAATTAAGTGTATCTTTTGCATTTCCCAAAGATTCTGAATGCAGAATGCTTTAAATAAGTGCCATTATTTAAAGCAACAAGAGGAAAAAAGGCAAATATGATATTCTAATAGTTACAGAGCCCACTCCTTATGAGTGGCCAATTACTGTATTATTTTATTCGAGCATTCTTCCCTTTAAATTTTCAGCAAAATCACAATTACTATTTTCAACCATGAATTTAAATACCAAATACTTCATTCCTCAACTATTGAAGGTTTTCACCAACTGCCTCCATAATTTTTCTGTTCATCAGTTCTTCCTGTAGATATAGTTACCAACTTCAACTTGCCATAATTCCACTACTATCATTTTTCATTTCTTTTCTAAACTTTGAATGGCTTTGTTATCCAACAGGACACCTGAGCTCTCCACAATCACCTTATTAATCTGTTGAAAAACGACAATATAGCACTGACTACGTGGCAGATACTGTCCTTAGCACTTCTTAATATTAGATTCTCTTGACAACACTATAAAGGGAGCTGTTTTTATCATCATTTTAAGAGTGAACAAACAAAAGCAGAGTGAGTTTGAAAACTTTGCCCAGAGTTAAGTCAGAGGCCAATGACGGTGGCTGGCATTAAACACAGGTAGTCTGGCTCTAGAGATCAGACATCCATCCTTCCAGCTTTTCCTCCATTATAGCCAAACTCCTTAATCAAGCTCGCCTATTACAAGTTCTAATTTGGGGGCTAAAAATCCCCTTTCCTTCTTTTCCACTTTCTTTTCATATCTCCTTCCTTAGATTCCTATGAATACTTCCATTTTGTGTCAGGCATGGGAGTGTTTCTGCCAGAAAGAGGCCATCCGCAATAAAAAGCCATTATGGAAAAATCTCTCTCTCCAAAAACCAAATGAAATCCTATTCTTTCTAGGTTCAGACCAGGAGATAGTTCCATCTTCTCAAATTTATATTTCATCATCATATGATTTACCACTTGGTAACTATTAGCATTCTCCAGAGAAATGAAACCAATCTGAAGTACGTATCTATGTGCAAACATACACATGCATGACATGTACATATAAATGTATATATGTATATGCATGCATACATAAGTGAAAGACTGAAAGATTATAGGAATTGGCTCAGGCAGTTATAGAGGCTAAGAAATCCCTAAACCTGCCTTTTGCAAACTGGAGAATCAGGAAGGGTGGTGATATTTTTCAGCCCAAATTCAAAGGCCTGAGAACGAGGCAGTCGCTGATGTAAGTCCCAGAGTCTGAAGGCACATGACAGAAGCTGTGATGTCCAAAGGTAGAAAAAGCTAGACATCTCAGTTCAAAAAGAGAAGTTTGCCCTTTCTTCCCCTTTTTGTTGTATTCAGGCCCCCAACAGATTGAATGATGTCTACCTACAGTGATAAGGGCAGATCTCTTTACTCAGTCTGCTGAGTCAAATGTTCATCTCTTCTAGAAACATCCTCATAGAAACACCCAGAAATAATGTTGTGCCAGCTGTGTGGGCATCCTTTAGACCAGTCAAGTTGACACATAAAATCAACCATCACAATCAATTCTATAAATTATGCTTGCAGGGGAACAGTCTACTTCACTAGAGGAAAACAAAACAAAACAAAACAAACAAACAAACAAAAACTACCTCAGGACAAGGACCAGTCTTTTTCTCATTTATGAAACATACATATTAGAGGCCCACACCTATGTATGTATCAAGCCCTTTTGTAGGTGCTTGGAAAACCATGCTGTATAAAATAGCACCTCTCCTCATGTAGCCTATACCTTCAGTCCCTACTGCCAGGTCTTAAAAGTAATACCATTTATAAACACCTGAAAACAGTGAAAGTGAGGAAAAACCTAAACAGAAAAGTGAGAGGGAAAGAAACAGAGAAGACCAGTGATATTGTCAGCTACTCGAGTACTGAGGGACACTACACATTACCTGTGCAGAAATCGAACATTCCTTTGAAGTGATTTAGAAGAATTTGTACCATCTTTTACAATCAGTTTATCAGGGTCCAGGAAGTTTTATATACAAAAATAGGTGTGTAAGTGATATTCCCTTTTTAGAGACTCTCAGAAAATAAATCATTATGTACCATATCTAGGAATGTGGTCCCCAATTTCTCCTCCATTTAGGGAGAAATAAATTGGTTTCCTATATGAGTTGTTCAAGATTGAGCCTGGTTAATGACAAGGCTCCAAAAAGAATGTAGGACTTCTTCCTGGAATTAAGTTCCTGGTCTAAACACTTGGGCATTTTTTGCTTATAAAATGAAATTATGGCCATTTCCAATCCTAAATAATTTGGGCCAAATAGACTTTACATGTGATATTTATGACTCATGTACCCTATTCTGTAAAACTTCCCCCAAAGACTCATTAAATCTGTTTTATGTGAATTTTTCCCAGCCTTGCACTTTCATTAACTGGAAGGAAGAGAATAAAGTCTACTTACAATGCCACCAGATCCAGGCCAAGACCCTCATTTGACGGATGTCTTCCTAATAAATTATATATATTGTAAACAAGGAGTATGTGCCAGCCCAAGGTTTTCATTAATTTTTCATTAATGAAATGCACCATTTAGCTTGTTTGACATTTAAGCGAGTCACATAAATTTAAACTAGAGGTCACCATAAAGAAAGCATTTGCAAGTGTCACTGAAGGAATAAACTAGCAGCTGCTCCACCTCTTAACTCAAATCCTGCACCAAACCATGTTCAAGTTTACCACCAACAGATTAATAAAGTATGTAACAAGTAAATGATATTATAATTAGCTGCTAATGACTGATTTGAAATTTAGTGTACTCCAGCATTATTGAAGAATATTGTGTGTTTTTAGTAGTTTCTACTTCATTTTGGTTCACTAATGGACAACTTAGATAACAGGTGTATGGTAGGCATCTTAGTTCTGTAGGATTTAAGTACTGTATATTTAAGTCCCTCCATACACACACACACACACGTGTGTGTGTGCACATACACACATGCATGCACGCATATACATACATAATACATCTACATACACATATGCATATGCATACATGTATACACATACATACATGACACACATATAACCATGCATGTGTATATATACATACAAAATGCATCTATATGTATCTTCTATCATGTGTTTCAGGGTTCAAAAAAAGAACTCTGAATTAAGGCAATGCAGCAGGAAAATACTCTCAAGCCATAGTTAAAAAAAAGTCTAACAGGTAATCTAGATCCTATGGGATCTAAAAGGACCAAAATTTTCATAACCAGAAAAGTCCTAGCAATGCAAAAAATACACTTAAAATACAAGGATTTGAAAACTTCTTTCCCTTGACTCCTGATGCACTTAGAAATCAAGCTCACTCAAAGCATATCAGTTCTAAAGACTAGATTAACTCTAGATTCTTCTAAATGAGGCAAATGTAGTTGTCTGTGCCTTTCTCACCTGCTCAGAAGTAGCTTATGATGCAGGCAGAGCTGAGTTTACAGAACTTTTACCTATAGAGTTCTCTGAAGTTGGAGAAGGTAGAGGCCAAGTGAGAGAATGTTTTTCTCTCCAAGATAGACACTGACCAGGTAAAATAAAAGCAAAACCAGTAAAGGATATTGTGGTCTCTCTCCCTGTTGGTCAGGTGGGGCACCTTGTTAATTACACAGACTTATTATGCTCTGCCTGATACCATGTTAGGCATAGAAAATACAAAGGAGTATGAGAAATGGAGGTGCCTGGGTGGCTCAGTGGATTAAGCCTCTGCCTTCGGCTCAGGTCATGATTTCAGGGTCCTGGATCCAGCCAGCCCTGCATTGGGCTCTCTGCTCAGCGGGGAGCCTGCTTCCTCCTCTCTCTGCCTGCCTCTCTGCCTACCTGTGATCTCTCTGTCAAATAAATGAATAAAGTCTTAAAAAGAAAAAAAAAGTATAAGAAGTGTTCTTACCATCAAGGAGTTCATTTTAATGGTAGACACAAGCAATCAGGTAGTACAGCAATAAAGGCAAGAACAGAGTATTCTTAGACTGTTTCCTCAAAAATAAGATGAAACTGAATCAATCCCCGTTGTAAAATAGATGCTAGCTGCTATCCTCAACATGTTCTGAGATTTACCTCTTTGTTCGAAACACCAAACTTTGTTCCCAGATAGAGTACCATGTTTCTGCATGAAAATTTTAGTGAGAAATGAAGGAAATAAAGAATCATTTGTCTCTTGCAATTCTCTTGTAAGCACCATGATTAAGCCACAGGGATTTCCTTTTGGAGGTAATCTAGCCATCAGTTTTCCATTCCCAAGTATGTTTGTTTTCTGGTGATCCTCTTGGGATCATCTTTATTTTTTTTCCTGCTTTCAAACTATCACCATTCAGTTTTTTACCTAGACACTATGCTCCCACCCAACCAGCTCCCTGCAATACTTCTTTTAAGAGATTGCCATTTTCTCAGCCTCTCGTCTCCCTGCTATTCCTCAAAAGAAGAACACAAAAGACTTGTTCTTAGAGGATCTCTGCTCAGCATTTAGCAAAGTTGGCTAAATGACAAGTCTGCCTCAGAGCAATGTCAGTGTGAGAAGAAAATCACACAAACCAAATCTGTACTGATGAACCTCACTTAAAAAAAATGGAGGGAAGAAATTAAATATAGAACTTAGAGCTGGACTTATTAAGAACTCTAAGAACTCTAAATATTCCCCCAAATACCTTTGCATCCTCTATTAGTCTCACTCATACAGCTATTCTGATGCCCCTTTCCAAAAATCAACATCTAGGCTCTGAGGCTTTTCAGTCACAAGGTACCTCACATCTTACTTAATAACTTATTATACAAATATATACGTTGTCTGTAAGTCCTCTCCTTTTCTGTTGGCCACACCTTTGACACTGAATACCACAACATCCTCTATTTTTACATTGCTCTAGGTTAAATTCACCAAGATATAACCTGCTTCCAATCTTTAGCCCTTCTCTACGTCATGAAGGCTCCCTCTTAGAAAGCCCATTCCACCCCATTACACAACAGACATGCAAGCTATGAGGTCACAGGAAAGTAGGAAGCAGAAGGAATTTACATTTATCCAACTCACATATCATTTCCATGGGAGAACTAGAAGTGAAATGGGACCTGATCTGATAACTCTTTCTCCATAACTCTCACCTTCTCGTTATAGGACTATTTAAGTCACATAAAATAAATACATATATGAAACAAGCAGATTTACTTATTAGTTTTTTGATGACAGAAACCTGAAATATCAGCATAATGACTAAATAAATTTGTTTTCTGAGCATCTTGAATAATTCCAAATATGAGTATCTTGCAACTGGAAGATATCCTTACCCACTAATTTTAAACATCTCTCCAGAATTTATCAATGAAAAAAAGAAAAAAAAATGGAAGGAGCAACAACTAGAAGGTCATGAAAAGGAAGGCTTATCATTGGTGCAATAGTACTATTTTATCCATGTGGCTTCCAGACAACGATAAATAAAACTAGAAGATGTAAGTTAGTTCTGAAGTCTAAGTGATCTGCTACACAAATATTCCACTCGATAGAGGACATCACTTCTGATGACAACCACATAAGGACTCCAAAATTGTGAGGCAAAATACAATGGTTAAACCACTACTTTGGGGGTTGATATATTATAAAGCAATAATAGATACACCCCCTAACAAGGAAGATTCAGAAATGACACAAGACTAGAAGAATAGAATATTCTATGTATCTAATGATAATAGAATGAAAGACTGAACAGAACAAGAGGAGGACAATTTTTTTTAACTTATTTTTGGTTGGCAAAATTCAACTCCATTAGATTTGAATGCATTCATTTCTGGTTCTAATACATTTCTCTAATACTGTTTTTAGTTACACACATCATGTGCAAACCGCTCTTAATGAAGACTGAAGGACCCAAAAATCTTCTCTTGTTACTTTGGTAGTTTATCAAATTTCTGTCATTACAAAAAACAAGACTAGGCAGAGATGATTAACTGTACAAGAAAATTGTTTGTCTACCTCATTTGTACAAGGAAGTTCAGGTGCCAAGCTTTTTCCTAATGTTAGATAGTTGTGTTTGTTATCAAAAGAACTTTAGGTCCATTACAGTGAAAAATAGTGAAATTAAAAGGAATTCCTTTTGTAAACTAGTTAAACTTAGAAATAGATTTTTCAGGGTGCCTGGGTGGCTCAGTGGGTTAAAACCTCTGACTTCGGGGGCACCTGAGTGGCTCAGTGGGTTAAGCCTCTGCCTTCGGCTCAGGTCATGATCCCAGGGTCCTGGGATCGAGCCCCTCATCGGGCTCTCTGCTCAGCGGGAAGCCTGCTTCTCCCTCTCTCTCTCTCTCTGCCTGTCTCTCTGCCTACTTGTGATCTCTCTCTCTCCATCAAATAAATAAATAAAAATTAAAAAAAAAAAAAAAAAAAAAAAAAAAACCTCTGACTTCGGCTCAGGTCATGATCTCGGGGTCCTAGGATCGAGCCCCACATCGGGCTCTCTGCTCAGTGGGGAGCCTGCTTCCCTCTCTCTCTCTGCCTACCTCTCTGTTTACTTGTGATCTCTGTCTGTCAAATAAATAAATAAAAATCTTTAAAAAAAAGAAATGGATTTTTCATCCACACCATAAAAAATATCTTTCTCTCTGCTCTCTATATAGCTATCTGATTTCCCATCTTGGATAACGTATGTAGACTTATACCCTCATTTTCAATGAAAGATGCATTCCTATCTAGCTCCTAATCCTAAAAGGGGAGAGACATTTCATATTCTATCACTCATATACTAAAAACATCTTAATTCCTAATTATGCATTGGATCCATTCTCTCTATCCTTGCCTTTGTAATCTCCCCTAGGCCCTCATTATTGTTCCACTGCTTCACTTAATTGCCACTTCACAGCTTATTCTCAGCCTAGTCACAGACATCCACTCTGCTACCAATATAGGGTTCTTCTAAAATACAAACATGACCTTATTCCCCCTCTTTAAAGTATTCAGTGACTTTCAAATAGCTATAGGATAAATACAATGCTACTTTGCATTATCCTTCAGGATCCTGCCTATCAAGACATTATCCAGTCTTTTACCTTATCACTAGGTATAGTATATACATGCACTTAATGTTCAAGATACACTAAACAGCTTGGAATCATCCAAAGTTCCATACATTCTATACCCCTAATAGAACACCAATTCTTCTATTTGCTCCCAATTCTCATTTACCTCAAAGTCTCATTTCTCCCCAGACTAGGACAGCTGATTTTCCTGCGAAGCTCTCCCTACCACTCCACAACAGAACCAATTGCTTATTCCACTGTACTATGGTTGTTTTCTTTTTTTAATATTCATCTACTCCTGTCAATTCCAGATTCATTATAGATATTTGTAGAAATACTTGCATAGCTCTTCCTCCGGACAGCATTTTGGAAACCATGAGTTGTGCCCTATTAATGAACCACAAATTAGGATAAGAATGTATAGGGTAAGGTAGGAAAGTAAGGCAATTTAGTTTATCATGTGTAGTATGGATAGCCCTTTTCCCAAATTCTTCTCTCAGTAGGGAGCCTGCCACACACACTATGTCACATACTGGAAAGTAATGTATAAAGGGTTTCTTACTGAAGACCATAGTTAAAAACATTTTGAAAGTAACTAGACTATGAGAACACTGAAAACGGAAGCCAAGATTATAATAATTAAAATTGTAACAGTGTTGTCTGCTTATGAGTATCTCTTTGGAATCAGGTCCTGGCCTTTCTGTTCTAAATACATCACTGTCTTAACCAACATGCTGCTACACAGATACTTTCATCTCCATTTTACAGATAACAACAGTTATTTTATCTATTATTTAAGGTTTACAAATTCAGTTCCATTGATTTGGATGCATAACATTCCTATTCTCTCCCACTTCTTTGATAAGTGCTTGGTATAGATTTTCTAGCCACATGGATCATCTGCAAGCCATTTTTCATGTGTTAGAGACCAAAGGACTATCCAAGGAGAAGTAATATTGGAAGTAACACTTCCAATCTATACCCAACCTCCAAATCTATGCCCCTTCCCCTAACCTATACTACCCTACCCTAGCTCTATTTACCTAATCCTATAGGATTCCTAGAACCTGACACTTAAGGGCTTGTAAAACTATCATGACAAAGTTTTAATGTAATTTTACTGAGCTAACTGAATGAGTAGACATCATTTAAACACATTTTGTGCCCTCCAAAAGGTCCATACCAATAAGACAGTAATAGAAATACGTGTAAAAATACACATTATGACCTAATTATGGGGAAAATAATCTATTTGCAGAGAGGCATATAGAGAACCACATAGGAGCACTCAAAACCCTTAAAAGTGCTAGCTCTGGCTACTAATAAGCATTATAAACAAAACCCTGTCAAATTGGAAAGCAACCCATGGTCTTTCTTTACCTTTCTAACTCATTATTACCAAGCACGGAGAAATTTCCAAATACATTTTCCTGTTTTGTTTAACATTCTTATCTCAAGTGTAGGTAATTTCAAATTTGCTTTGGTAATGGAACTTTTTAAATGTACATTGACATTTCAGTTGGTTGTGAATATCTTTACTTTCCCCCATTTGGTAAGGTTCTGGGCCATTTTTCTGATATCATGCCAGTCTAACTATTGCTACAAATGAATGGACTTGCTCTTACATTTAAATTCTTGTATTAATACATAGGTGTATAAAGGAATAGTTATGACTAATAAAATATAAATGTAAGTAAAAAATATGGTCTGCCCAAAGTGAAGGCCCAACAGAGAGATATCCCCCTCTAATTCAGACTTGAGGAAGAGGACCGAATCTTGCACATTTGGAGAGGGTAGTTGTTAGAATCAGGTCACCCCGTCTGGCTTTCCATTATAACTCTGTCCCTCCATCTCCAGTAGCTACATGACTGTTTTACTCAACCACTTCTGTCTTCAGTTTCCTTATCTGTAAGGTAGAGATATTCATCTATCCCCTAGGACCATTTTGAGGATTAAAGAAACTAGGACAAAGATTGTTAAGAGACCTGGCAGTTATAAAAACTCAATAAATGACATCCATTGGTAAGATTTGATTATGTGGTAACTGGGAAAGTGGTTAGGATTTTATTTTCAGAAGGATTTAATGATTAACTCTAAGTGGAGGTCTAAGAATTCTGTTCAGCACTTCATTCTCAGCACCCAGCAGAATGTCTAGCATATAGCAAGTTTAATAAAGGGTTTGTAATGAATGAAAGGGAAACAAGACAATAGTACAGCAAAGCTCCTAAAGACTCAATTATTTGGAGGGAATAATAGCTGCCCGCAATACCAGCTCCTGCTCCCCATTGATCTCCACTCCCAAGCAACATGTGAAAGTGAGAGGCCACTTGCCCCAGGGAGTGATGCCAATGAGCTTGATTTCAGTGGAGGAGAGAGTGGCAGTGAAGGGGTAGAAATGAACACAGTTTTTCAAGTTCCTGAACTCTTTTCTAGCTTCATATATATGACCACCCTCAGTCTCACACCGCCCTACTACAAGTCTGTCCCTAAGTCTTTTTCTTCCCCCCTCAAGTTTCTAGTATAGGATTCCAATGATTTTAAAAGGGAAATTGCATAAAGATGTTACTACTCAATGTAGGAAAATGAGAATATGACTACTTTTTTGTGTTACCTAATAATGAAGGCTAACACTATGGTAGGACATGTTCACCTGCTCCCTGCAACAAGCAGTTTCATCTCGGAGAATTTGACAGAGAAATTGATGAACTCCAGGCCAACAGGCAAGATCTCAAGGCAATGAAACGACCAGGTTTCCTTCTGGGATCTAATGTCAGAATGTAGTCTTCTTATCATTGGTATAGTCTCCATTACCCAGTTCTCTATGCTGGTGTAGCATGGAAAAGATATATGCTTCTGTGTATACATTGCACAGAAATATAAAGTTAAAACATGCATATGCAGAGGTATAGTAAATTTCAATAAAAATGTATAAAGTAAGACTCTAAGAGTTACTCCCACACTTAGAACAAAAATAAACTAGACATGATAAATTTAGCCCAGGAGAGCCAAAATGCAACCTTTACTTATCTGAGGCAAACATAGCTGAGCACCGGAAAGAAATCAACTAGAATAGTTAACAAGTGACAGCCACAGATACAGAGGGAATGTACATGTTCCTTAAGCTTTTCCCTTAGACACTACTAGGCAGTCATGAAAATCTTCGGCCAAAATACTGAAAGAGTTCATTGTGCCAGTTAGAGTAAAGAAAGGAGCAGGCACAGCAGGAGAGACTAGAAACCCCACCTGGATCTTCTCCCCATCTCTTCTATGGAGCAAAATGCTTAATCTGAGGGGAGGGATATTGACACGGCAACCACAGACACTAAAAAGGATACAGAGCAACTAGGAGGAAGAAACAGTGAGACCACAAAGGCCAGGAATATAGGCTGGTCCAGAAAGTTAGAAATGGGGCATGAGCTCACAGAAGCTTAAATTCCAAAGACATAAGGTCACAATGCCTACCAGAGATGGAGGTTTTATCTGAATAGAAAATACCTAACCCCAAGCTCTTGCCATCAGGCTAGAAATGTCAAGTAACAGTAGAATACTGCTAGAAGAATTGTAAGACCACGGGGACACGGCCTCTCTGAGGGACAGCACAAAGATGACACCCGAAGCAGAGGGTATAGCCACCATGGAGTAGAATCTTTAGACAAACCAGTCTCCTCCCTAAACATAAGATATCCTAGAGGAATTTGACGCACGTGGTAGACTGATAGCAAAACCTGCACCACTCAATGTTAAGCACAGTCCAATTCAGAGCTAGATGAACCTACATCTTGAAAC
The DNA here is from genome assembly GCA_004024625.1 of Mellivora capensis. NCBI lineage: Eukaryota > Metazoa > Chordata > Mammalia > Carnivora > Mustelidae > Mellivora > Mellivora capensis. Next base: position 77,173 of record PISX010005588.1, on the reverse strand, counting down.
TAAAGCCAGGAATAAAAAAATATATATTTATTTTTAACACCTGAGGAATAGTTGAAAAGTATAGTTGTATATACAGGCATACCCTGCTTTATTGTGCTTTGCAGATATTCCATTTTTACAAATTGAAGGTTTGTGGCAACCCTGTATGAAGCAAGTCTAGGGTGCCATTTTTTTCCAACAGCACTTGCTCACTTTGTGTCTCTCAGTTTTGTAATTCCCACAATATTTCAAACTTATTTAATTTTTGTTCTGGTGATCAGTGATCAGTGATTACACCTTACTGAAAGCTCCTATTATGTTAGCATTTTTTAGCACAGTGTTTTTAATTTAAAGTATGTACATTTTCTTTTAGATACAATGCTATTGCCACTTAGACTACAGTATACTGTAAATATAACTTCTGTGTACCAAAAATTTCTGGAAACCAAAAAATTCATTTGACTCCCTTTATTATAATATTTGCTTTATTGTGGTAGAATGAAACCTGCAATATCTCCAAGGTATGTCTGTATTTAGAGTATACAGTATGATGATTTGATTTACATGTATGTTATGGAGTGATTTTTACATGACTATATTGAACTATACAAATGTCCAGATTAACAATTTTTAAAAATCGCATTGCCAATAATCAGTAGAATTGAACTTAAATATGGCACAGTTGTTGGACTATCACAGAATATTGAAAAAAAAAGACTAAAGAAAAGGTACAAAATATGCAAGATATAATTTCAGTAGAATTATAGAAACTGAGAGAGAATCACTTGAAGTAATGGGATAGGGCAGGAACACAGCAACAGATAAAAAGTGTCAATGGTAGCCTTGACACAGGTGATGAAGAGTGTGAATTAGAAGATAGCTCAACAGAAATTTCCCAAACTGGAACACAAAGAAAGAGGATGTGGAGAAACAAAGCATTCAGAAAACCTGACAATATCAAATAGTCTGATATACGTACATATGATTCAAATCACAAATGGAGAAGAGAAAAACAAGGAAAAAATGCTTATAAAGGCTAAGAATTTTTCACAATTAAGGACACCAAATCAAGAAACACCAAAAGAAGATAAATACCAAGAAAACACAACCAACTAGGGATCTCATAGTCAAACAATTGAAGAGACCAAGAAAATCTTCCAAGTAGAAACACACACATTTTATACACAGTGTAGGTGAGGATTACAGACCTTTCACCAGAAACTACAAAAATATAATAAAGTAATATTTTTATACTACTGAAACCAAAAGGTGAAACTGCCAGTCCAGAAATCTATAACTTTAAAAATCACATTTAAATGAAGAAACAAAGAACTTTTCAGACAAACAAGCAGAACATTCATGGCTAGAAAACTAAAACACTACACTACACTAAAGGAAAATGTTCAAATGGTAAAGGGCATTCTGCAGGAAGAAGGACTATGGGAGTAGGCAAAAACTTGGACATACAAAAAGATATGGAAGGCTCTACAAATGGACTAAATACACAAGGAAAAATCTTTCTTTCACCAACAAGCTCTCAGGAACGTAGGTGGTACAAAAACTCCTCAACAAAATATCAGTATGTCAAACAATACGTAAGAAAGATAATACATCACAAACTGAGATTTCCTCCAAAAGTTGCAAGGTTGATTCAGCATTGGGGAGGTGGGGAGGTAAAAAGTCAATCATTAGGCATCAGTAAAAAGCCATAGAAGTTTACAGCACAAATAGCGAAACTTAAGAACTTTTGACATCCTATAACGGGTAAGCAGGTACATTAAATAATCATGGCATGGACTACTATTCAGAAAACAAAAAAGAACCATCAATTCACAGAATATAGATGGATCCCAAATGTGTTTTGCTAAGTGAAAGACTACTTATTGTATGGGATTTTTTCTGATGTTTTAGAGAAAGCAGAACCATAAGGATAGAGTACAGATCACTAGCTGCCAGAAACAGAGCATGTGGGATGGTGTTGGTTACAAAAAAAGCAGAAGTCTTTGTTGCCAGAATTGTTCTCTATCTTGACTGTAGTGGTTAATACACAAATCTATAAATTTGTCACAACCTATAGAACTTTATACCTATTGAATTAAAAAACAAACAAACAAACATAAACCTGTAGCTCAAAAATCTAGAATCCTTCATGGCTCTCAGAAATTACTACAAAAGTTTTTTTTATTAGCATACTTAAAGCAAATTCCAGATTATCATTTTGCCATAGTGTATGATCATGGACAGTAACAGACACAATCGCTTTAAAAAGTCATTTAAGAAAACAAGGGATTCAGGATCAGGATCTCTGTGCCACATTTAAGTGCAAACTTAAAATAAGCCTGTATTATTGAGTCTGAAATCAATCTCTTTAGTGAATTCTTTTGATTTCCACTCTACCATATTTTGTGTTAGGCAAAAGGAAACTCTGAATAAATTCTGGGAATATGCAGAACTTCATATCTTTTATTGCTATACCTTTACTTCAACTGCCAATTACCTTAGATAAATCTCAGGTAAGGTATATGTGAATTCATTATAGATGGGAAAATATCCTAAAAAATAGCACCAATGCTGTTCCTGTTCCTTGTTGATCCCTAGTAAATCTTCATAATGCTGAATATAATGGCAATGAAACTAGGAAAAGTTAAGTTTAAAATAACTATATACAATTTTTAAAGTAATAGAATCTTCATACTATAACATGTAGTTAAAACTCTGGAGGTGTTTACTAGACCTGTGAGAGTAGAAAGAGAGAATTAGAAATTCCATTAAAGCCAGTATGAGTGTTTCTATAATTGCTACCACCATTATGGTAAAATAATAATCCTTCCCTCTCTGTATCCATGTAAAAGCAAACATGAAGATATATCCATGTAAAAGCAAACAGTCACAGTTTACTTAGATTTTAATTACACTCATTTATGAACTATGTGATTGGAATAATAAAAACATTAAAGTAGGGGAATGAGGACACATCTCTAAAACAATAAATCCTAGGAGTTCAGAAATGTAAATCCTAATCGATCTGAAGTTTCTACATCTAAATGTATCAGCGTGGACTCCATGAGAATCGGAATGCTCATAGCTCTAGAATAAAGAATACTAATAAAATCAAGGTTATGAATATTTGAACTTCTATGTTATACATTTAGTTACAACCACAGATACAAACATGATCATCCATCTTAGCTCGGGCTTCTGTAACAGAATACCATAAACTGGGAGGCTTAAATAGGAATTTTCCCACAGTTCTGGGGGCTGGTGAGTCCAAGATCAAGGTGTCAGTTGATTAGTTTCCTCCATGAGGTTTCTCCTTCTGACTTGTAGAAAGTTTCTTGCTACGTTCTCACATAGTGGGGAGAGAGGTCTGGTCTCACATAACTCATATAAATTTATCTCCTAAAGACCCCAACTCACCTCCAAATATCATCACATTGTGGGGAGTAGGGTTTTAAGAATCTTAGAGAAACACATACAGTCCATAATAATGCCATTGTATAAAGGACATTCATCTAAATATGTAGTAAGGTATGTGGAGGCCTGGTATGGTGGCACAGGTGGAATGCCATTACCTATGTGGTAAAACATGCTGCTAGCCAGCAGGGGAAGAAAACTTACAGAGGATTTCAACTCCATTTAGAAGATTAGAGTCAAAATGTACAATATATCTGTTTCTAGAAACAAACGCTTCTGTGAGATATGCTCTCTCTCTCAAATAAATAAATCTTTACGTTTCCCAGAATTTCTGGTCTCTTTGGTGGTCATTGGTCTGTTATATATAGTAGTTCCACAGGACTGCTGTAACATTACCACAAACATGGCAGCTTCAACCACAGAAGTTTATTGTCTCACAGTTCAGGAGACCGGAAGTCCAAATGTCAGGTTGCCTTCGGGCTGTGCTCCCTCCAGAGGCTCTGAGGGATTCTGTGCCTTCCCTCTTCCACCTTCTAGTGGCTGCCAGCATTGCCTAACTTCCTGCTGCCTCTCCTCTGCTCTGTCTTACATTTACCTCTACAAAATCTTGTGTACCTGTTTCAAAATTCCCTCTGCCTCTCTATGGAAACACAGGATTGTATTTAGAGCCCAAGCTGATACTCCAGGATAAACTCTTCCTTTCAAGGTCCTTAATTTAACCCCATCTTTGCCATACGATATTTCCTCTTTGCCATTGCAGGTAATATTCAGGATTAGGATGTGGAGGTATCTTTAGGGAAACCACGTAGCGTACTACATGTTTTCTCATAAATGTAAAAGTGTAATCATTAAACTTCTTAAAGTTCATTGTAGTCTTACTATTTAAATGTTAATTTGATCACATTATCCTAAACAATCCAAGAATATGCTGTGTCCACTATTTTAATTAAAGCATATATTAAGATCTCCAACAATCATAATTCTGTTTATACATTTCCCAAATAATTATGCAGAACCTAAGCATTTCCCAATTAACACAATTGGCAATCATACAGTTACTACTTAATATGAAGCAATGTGCTTTTGTTCTGGTGCACAGCTCTAAACACTGAAAGGTTATTGTTTAAGCGATGAAGCACCTGTATTATACACAGTTTGTAACAATGGTTTCTTTCATTTATATCTAGCGCAGGGTCAACCATGGCCGCCTTACACATTCTATTCTGGGTCCAGAGCTGAAAAACAGCCACAATTAGGAGCATCTTAATCTTGTGGTAGAAGAAAGAGGCATTTTCACAAAATGATTCCAAAGACTGCTACTTGAAATGGACAGGCATCCCTTCTGCACACATTCAATCAGCCAAAACAGGCAATGTAGCCAATCTGGATGTCAATAGGAAGGATATGGGTGAGGGGAGGGAACAACAGTATAATCTTCCCGCAGGGAGATACCACGCATTTTGGAATGCCGACTCAACCACATCTAGCTCCTGACCATTTGTCTTATCAAGGATGAAGATACTGATATTTCCTTTAAAAACCCTGTTGTAGGATTTGTGCCCTTTAATGCATTTTCTGATTATCAGTGCCTCTCCCCAATTGTCCAGGTCATGGCAGACTTGCTATGCTCCGTGATAAGAATAAAGGGAATGCAGAGTATCACTTCTTGATTAGTTAATTTAAGAAAAATCCATGGTATAGAACTTTTAGTCAAATTTCACCCTATGGGAATGTAGACACATACCCTCTCCCGCCATGCCGTCTGCTCGATTCCTCATCCAGTTTATTCACTATTCAGAAGTCCTAGATTAGTGGGCACATTTTTTTCATTGTTTTATCCACCATTCTTTAATCTTATCTTTAGCTCATATAACTTTATGTGAGGCAATAAACAAACACACTAGGGAAAAAAAAAGAAAAGAATCTCATAAAAACTAGGTCATTAACTAAGGAGCACCACTGTGACAGGTTACAGTTCTAATGATGGAAGATGTAATTAAAAAATAATTCAAACCTGGGCACCTGGGTGGCTCAGTGGGTTAAAGCCTCTGCCTTCGGCTCAGGTCATGATCCCAGGGTCCTGGGATCGAGCCCCACATCAGGCTCTCTGCTCAGCGGGGAGCCTGCTTCCTCCTCTCTCTCTGCCTGCCTCTCTGCCTACTTGTGATCTGTCTGTCAAATAAATAAATAATTAATTTTAAAAAAAATAATTCAAACCTATAACATATTGGTAGAAATCTATTTCTCTCTGACCAACTTACCACAGATCAATAAATATTCACCAGACACCTGTGGATACATATTACAGGAGTGCACTGAACTTCCTAACACTAGAATTATCACAGCAGGATTAACAGAGTTTATTCAAAGTCTCTGCAGGAGAGCATAGCAGGTGATATTAGTTCAGGTAAGAATTAAGCAGAATAAATAGCAAATGCACTATTAATCCCCACTGACCATGAACTCCTGGTTAAAAAGACAGATTACGCCAAGTGTTCTTTAACTCAAGGATGATATTTCTAGCTTAGTAGCCCTTTTGGTCAGACATGACATTAATCATCTCTAGTCAAAAGGCATCATAGGCTTCTCAGTGACCATGAGTAAACATTGTTTTCCAGGTGCTATTTTTTGTCAGGTGATTTTGGGAGAAATGGTAATGGAATTTATCAATAATAAATTTTACAACTCAGGAATACACATACCTCTGTTTTCATCCATTTCCAGATATTTCCCAAGCATTAAGTTAGAACAAACTACTATCTACAGTGTTCTGATTACTTCTGGGCAACATGAGGGAGATGTGACCAGACAGAAGATTGTAAGCTAAGGATCTAGAATTACTGTTTCAATATACAGCTACAATAGGGTATGCTGGCCAGAACTTTATTAAAATCTTAGATCATAATAATAGCAGTATGAATTCCATAACAAGGAAGTAGATACTTTTTTAAAAGATTTTATTTATTTATTTGACAGAGAGAGATCACAAGTAGGTAAAGAAGCAGGCAGAGAGAGAGGGGGAAGCAGGCTCCCTGCTGAGCAGATAGTCCTATGTGGGGTTCGATCCCAGGACCCTGGGATCATGACCTGAGCCGAAGGCAGAGCCTTTAACCCTGAGCCACCCAGGCGTCCAGAAGTAGATACTTTTTTTCTACTCAAGAGTATTCAGGAAAAAAAATGTGGCATAATCTTTCCTTCTGGGCATCCTATTTGAAGAGAAACCTAAAATACTCTCTAGAATCCCAAAGAAAGAAAAGCAGATAATAGAGGCTCCAAATCATTCTATCCTTATTCACTCAAAACACTCAAAAACAACGTGTGTTAGAAGGAAGGTTGGAGGAATTACATACATCTAGCTATGAAAAGTAGACTGAGATATAGAAGCAAGAAATGATTTCTTAAAATTATTAAAATCTGTCTAGGAAAGACATATTTGACTTATTCTGAGTAGCTTCAAAGAACAAAAGGAGGACTAAGGTAGTAACTATAGAGAAATAGATTTGGACTTTTACATTAAATCAGAGAAACTGCTAACAATTAGATTAATTCAAAGTAGGAGAGAATGAAACAGTCATGGTGGGAGAGGGGAGGGGTGAGTACCCCCAAATTCTGAACACTGCAAGGAAAACAATCTATTCTTTGTCTGAAGTATTGAACTAGATGGCCCTGTCTTCTCCAATGATTAGATTCATTGAATTTATGATAAGGTCTGCAAGGACTTCCACATCTCACAAAAAAGCAACAGCAACACAGGATAGGGATACAGAGGCCACACAACTAGCAGCAGTAGCCTGCAATCACAAAGCGGAGGCATAGGTTCGAGTCTGTTTTGTTCACACTTATCAGTAATTTGTACTTCTTGTGTGCTACTATAAGGGATGCAATGCTCCCCATGGATGTGCAGCCCAGAGTTGGGAAAGAATTACAAGACCTTTGATAATTTTTCATTTACATGTATTAATGATACATCACTATTATAGTCCGTGTGTACTTAACACCCTAATTATTACAAGTTGTCACTCCAAACATACAGAGAAAGTAGGCCAAAATAAATAGACACTGCTTCTCCACTTGCAAGCTTGCTTTCAAAATATAGTCTAATAAACTATGGAATGATACAATGTTAAGAGGACAATTTACTGTGGGCACAGAATCACACAGAAATTAGTCTTGTAGGTGTCCTTATCATTGATAGGCTTCCTATCCCAGTGTCTTTGAGTTTCTAATGTAAGCCTTGCTTCAGCTATCCCAAGATTTTGTGGTCAATTCTGAATTTGTTTTTTTCTGCTTTTAGCTCTTCCCCCAATGCCTGGCTCTCCTTTAATAGAAGCTCAATTTTGCATTCTTGGAATTGGATCACTCATCTATGTACATTTGTAATTCTATTTCTAAGAAGGTGAGTCTGCTACGTTTTGATATCTGTGTTTCTTCTAAAATTACTAGGAAATCTTTCCCACCTTTCAAAATCAGAATGGATATTTTCCTCTCTGGTCCTCCAGGCCCCTACTTTTAAAATACTCCCTGTCATGTTCATATTGCATGCATGTTAACTCATTTAAGCCTCATACTACTCCCGTTTTATAAATGAGTAGAGAGACCTGGAAAAGCTCAGTATCTTGGCCTGAGAAAGCACAGTTAAAACTCTGTCTGGGAATCAAGCCCTTGTCTGACTCCATAAACCAAAAGGGTCAATATGTCCACATACACAGGGAAAACAATTCAAGCCATCACTATAGATTCCATTATGAACTCTATAGTTTGTCTTCAGAAAAGCCTTCATGAAGTCTTTTTGTCCCTATAGGGAGATTATTAATAAAAGGAAAATAGGAAGGAGTTATCAACAGGTCCTGATAACTAGGAAATGAAGATGTTAAAAGTTCATTCCAGGGGCACATGAGTGGCTCAGTGGGTTAAAGCCTGTGCTTTCAGCTCAGGTCATGATCCCAGAGTCCTGGGATCAAGCCCCACATCGGGCTCTCTGCTCAGCAGGGAGCCTGCTTCCTCCTCTCTCTCTATCTGCCTGCCTCTCTGCCCACTTGTGATCTCTGCCTGTCAAATAAGTAAA
>PISX010005588.1:5245-68615 GCA_004024625.1 Mellivora capensis | reverse complement strand
AAATGAACACAGCTCTCCAGTTCTGACTGCAAACGGTTGCTCATTACTGTTACTGAGGTTTAGAAGACGTTAATGAACAATAAAGGAGGCCCACATAACAATACTGTTTCCGGATAAAGAACAGTCTTAGTTTGAAAATTTTAAGTTGCTAATGGAAAAAAATACACCCTCCTGAAATTCAATATGACCATTGACTTCACTTGCTATGTTCCAAGTATTGTCAAGTATTAAAGTGTAGTCCTTACTGCTATGCTTCCCCGGGTGCTAGAATATGAATGATCATATTCGTGGGGATGTTAGGTATCAATCTAATCTGAGTAGCACTGGAGCCTAGGTTTTATTAATTTTGTGAAATTGAAGGAAGGGAAATGGGGCCAGAAGGCCAGAAGAGGTGCTCTCAGGCCCTACCTCTGTTATTAATTGCAGACCTCAAAAGGCAGGGTCATACCTTACATTCCCAGCAGGAAGAAGCCTATACTTCACTACCCCAGCAGAAGGAAGAAACAATGTCTTGCCTACAGAAAACAGTCCAGGCAAAGAGACGGTCATAATTCAGCCAAGGAAAGGCCACTGTACTTCCAACCCCTAGTTTACTCCAATGGAATTTTTGTTTAGAACAGTTCTTCTGAACGTCCCCCTCACCCCCACCGACCCTATCCCTTTCCTCTGTAAAAGAATGGTCCTCTTGTTTGATTTCTGGAATTACCTATGGTTTTGCCATAGATCACTTGTCCTGAATTGCAATACCCGCTATTCCTGAACAAACCTATTTTTGGTCAAATAAACCCATTTTCAGTCAAATCTCTGACAGTTTTATTTTTAAGGTTAATAGTTTAAATTTAGTAAATCTAGCCCTCATTGCCAAGCACAGCTTCCTGAGTACTTAACTATAGCAATGATGACTGAAAAAGCTTCCTTTTGCGATGATACTTACCCAGTTTTATGTGTCTAGTATTCTTTATACCCAGCACCAATTCCAAAAAAAATAGGACACCCTTATCCCTCTAGTTCTAGTTTGTTCTCCCAATTAAACAAGTTCATAAAATATTTATGATTATTATATTTAAATAGTTGAAACATTTTCAATAATTTGTAAGTGGTACATCCTTTATTCAAAGGATAACATGGATTCCTAAACTGTCACACGGCCATCAATTTAAGCTCAATACTGACTAGAAATTTTTCTAGACTATCACATAATATGCTATTGGGAACCTTTCAACAAGAAGTTGAATGTAGCTTACAGTTTTGCTGAACAGCAAAGGTGCCATTAGAATCTGCCAGTGAGGTTTCTCATTAGTTTGGAGCCCTTTTCAAGACATTTATTTTTTCTGCCTTTAACACTGATGTCATTTTCCAAAGTTAGGTTATATAAAACATACACTTGCAATCAAATAATATTCACTTGGATTCCTTCTCAAAGTATTCTTCATTCATTTATACTCTCCCTCCTTTATAGAATGCCAGTGTATAATATCGAAAAACAATTGTGTCAGGGTGCCTGGGTGGCTCAGTTGTTAAGCATCTGCCTTCAGCTCAGGTCATGATCCCAGGGTGCTGGGATCAAGGCCCACATCAGGCTCGCTGCTCGGCAGGGAGTCTGCTTCTCCCTCTCCCACTCTTCCTGCTTCTGTTCTTCTTTCTCTGTGTTTCTCTGTGTCAAATAAATAAATAAAATCTTAAAAAAAAAAAAAGAAAAACAATTATGTCAATTTAGAAGTTTACATTTGACACTTGACATCTAATTAGGGCTCAATTTCACTTTAACAGATAATTTTTAAGAAGTTGTATCCTTAATTAAATTTAAAAAAGAAGTTGTATCATTAACTGAAATCAATATAGAACTACTTATCAGTATTCTTAGTTATGCTCAAAATCTCAGTCACATAAGAGCAATTAATATGTCCTTTGGATACACCTACATTCAAGCTTGTTCAACTTCAAGAGTCCTGTAAATTTCTCTTTATATGACCTCAAACGGTCTGTTTCAAATGGGCTAAGATTTTGACCCAGAGGTTTTGATCAAAGGAACATTTCAAACTCAAGAACATCCAGAAATAGTCTCAGATTTTTTTTTAAATAACTTTCTGCTGAAAATATTAAGGTCTTTCCAGAAGACTTCAGACCAAACTCCCACCCCAAGTTGAGCATGCCCTCTTTTACCAGAAGGAACCATGTCATTTCCCCTTTGTAAACAACTTACTAGAGCACATAATACATATAAATCCAAAGTGAATGTGAAGGGCTAACCTTGCTCATCAGTAACTTTCTTCTAATCTGTACATCAACTTTGTGTGCCTTTATTTCAGTCAGCTAAGATTATGAAGGCATACTCAGGAACAAAGTGCCTATAGTCTCATTTATGTCCTCCATCATTTCAATAACTGAATTAAGACTAAGAAGGACTGGGACTCTGGGTGGCTCAGTCAGTTAAGCTGCTGCCTTTGGCTCAGGTCATGATCCCAGGGTCCTGGGATCAAGTCCCACATCAGGCTCCTTGTCCAGCAGGGAGCCTGCTTCTCTCTCTGTCTCTGCCTGCCACTCTGCCCGCTTGTGCTTTCTCTCTCTGACAAATAAATAAATAAAAATCTTAAAAAAAAATTACTAAGAAGGACTAACAAACCAAGTATGAAATCCACAAGATTCAACTTTGCTCATTGTCCTTAGATGATTTCTAGTCTAAAGACCTCTGATATTTTTCTTTTCATCCCCAAGATCATTGTCAATCTATGCTTATTTTCTCTGGCTTTTAAATACTCAGCCCCGGTATGATGTTAAAAGCTAATAAGCTTTACCACCTTCAAAATTTTCTCTCTATCCAGGCATCTTCACAGTGGTATATGCTCCCCTTAAAAACTTGACCTCTTAGTATTACCTAGTCAAAGGGTGGTCAAATTTGTAAACAGCCCCATAATCAGTATTTTGGGTTTTGAAAGCCAAATGATCCGTTACAACTGCTCAGCCTCTGCAGGTTAATCACAAAAGCAGCTGTAGATCATATATAAACAAATGAATGTTGCTAGTATTCCAATAAAAGATCATGTACAGAAATAGGCAGCAGGCCAAGTCTGACCCATATTATAGTTTGCCAGTTCCTGTTCTTGTCAAGCACACCACATTACAAACAGAACTTACCTACTTGTATCTAGGACTATATCAAGCATTTGGACACTTAGTAATTCCCCCAGATAATCCATATAGTGAATTTTGCTCGGAATTTCTCTTTCTCTCTACTTTCTCTTCTAGTTCTTAAAATATCTGAAGCCAGGACAAGCACTCCTATCACTAAGTTATATTAATAGTTTTAATTACATAAGTATATAATGCTCATATCAATATTGGACATATTTCATATAAATGTACAGTTGTACGGGCAGTTTTAATCAGAAGAACCAAATCCCCCCTCACCTTTACCACTGACCTTCTTCCCTATGGAAATAGTGTATCTCAAATCATTTTAGCCTCTGTGTTTAGATTCCCATTTCCCTGCATCTCCTGAATACTAGAAGTACCAGGTGTTGTAATTTCTATTAACCTGATACCCTTATCCCCTTTTCTATAGAAACTGGCCCCTTCTGCCAGGTTACAGTCTTCTGTGAAGCCATGGATTGAACCTAAGTTGATGCTTATCTGAGCTACTCTGTACTAGAAGCACAAGCATGGCTAAGTCCATTCAGCTGCTTAAGGGAAGAAATTTTATTTTGTCTGGCCTGTGCCATCCTTTATATTTTTTTCAATCACATTTTCAGTTTTAATCAGATACATGCCTCCCTTTCCTAGTGAATATTCCAATGGGCCTGGAGATCTCGCGTTCCATATGTAGTACATTCTTGAACTATAGGCATATTAGAATTGCACATCCATTTATATGTGTAGCATTACTTGCTTAATTGGAGATCTAAGAGTAGATAAGGAATGAGCATAATATGCCACAGAGATTTTGTGGTTTTTGTTTTTGTGGTTTTTTTCAAATTAGGACTTATAACTTTTTTTTTTAGAAAGATACTATCCTATGAACACTACTACTGAAAAAAATAGACAATATGGAGTACATAGCAATTGTGCAAATCAACAATATGTGAACAAGATTTATGAGAACCCAGACAAATACAATAGAAAAACAAGAGTGGCAGTTACTGGGAATAGTGGATGGGAGAAATGGGTAAAAGTTGTGAAAGAGAAAAACTTCCAGTTGTCAGATGAATAAATTCTAGGGATATAACATACAGCATAGCAACTATCATTGACAATACTATATGGTGTACTTGGACGTTGGGCACATTTTAAAAGTTCTCGCCACACAAAAAAATTGTAATTATATGAGGGGACAAATGTGTTAACTGATATTGTTGTATGTATGTATATAAAATCACAACACTGTATATGTTAAACTTAGTATTGCAGGTCAGTTGTATCTCAATAAAGCTGGAACAAAATCTTAAAAATCATGTTTGGATCATTGTCTAAGAGGGAAGAGAAAGGAATAAAGAATAATTAAACAAAATGCAGAGATTCTGGATCTGATCAATACTAATCTCCAGGAACAGAAGAACATGATCAACTCAACCCTGGACACCGAAGACTAAAAATACATATATAGGAATGGAATTTAAAAGACTACAAACTTGACCAAATAAAACTATACTCCATTTATTAGAATGATATGTTAATCAAGCTTTCATTTTTTCCAAAAGTTAGACAGTACTATCGTTATTAATAATTAAATAGAGACTAGGGTTTTGGGGGGTTTGTTTTTTTTGTTTTGTTTTGTTTTGTTTTTGCCATGAAGGCATAGCACTACTAGTTGTTAGTTGAAAGAAACCTACCACTGGGACAGTCTATGGAAATGCAATTAAGAACCATTGGAGCCATCAAGAAACCAAATGCATACAGAATATAAATGGACTACAAAGATTTACAAGGAAATGGTTCCACAGAGGGAGTCTAGTGACACATAACCACCAGAGCTCAGCCTTTAAATGATTTCTAATTTTTTACCAGAACTCTGTGATAGAATTAATTTCATGTAAATTACTGTAAAACATCTATTTCGTGTTATGATTTGGACATCCAGCATTGCATGTGTGTGAGATCTTTTTTTTTTTTTGTATTGAAACATTTAAAACAACTGAAGCATTAATTATTGAAGGAGACATGCTAAGAATTATTAGAACCATCCCAATGCACCAACTGCAGGGCTGTGGATGGTACAAATATTAGTCAGGCCTGACTCCCATGGCTTCAATAAGAGCTTTGCGGGAATGAGAACCACAAAACTTGATCCCACGCTTATGTATGTTCCCCTAACTGAATTTGTTTTAGTTGCAATCAACCACCTCCAGGAAATGACATGTTAGAGTGACCTCAAATAATTCACCTTTGCAGTATAAAATAGTTTGTCACAATAAGTCTATGATTTTATAACTGGAGACTAAAATTTCAAAAATAGAAAAAAGATGGGAGGTTAAAGTAGGGGTCTTCCAGGGCTGCCCTCCAAAATACCACAGACTGTGAGATTTGTTTTCTCACAGTTCTGGGGACTGAGGTCCAAGATCAATGTCCAAGATCAGGTTTGCTTTCTTCTGAGGCCTTGAACATAGCCATCCTGTGTCTTCAGGAGCCTTTCCCTTGTATGCTTACATCACTGCTGTCTTTGTAGGTTCTAATTGCTTCTTTTTTTTTTTTTAAAGATTTTATTTTTGACAGAGAGAGAGAAGAGAGAGACATCAAGAGAGGGAATACAAGCAGGGGGAGTGGGAGAGAGAGAACCAGGCTTCCCACCAAGCAGGGAGTCAGATGCAAGGCTCTGTCCAGGGACGCTAGGATCATGATCTGAGCCTAAGGTTTAACGACTGAGCCAACCAGGCGCCCCTCTAATTGCCTCTTATAATGACACCAGTTAAATTGGATTAGGGCTCACCCTAATGCTTAGCATTATTTTAAAAATTAGCTCTTTGGAGTCTTCAAATACAATCACATTCCAAGGCACTAGGATCTAGGACTTCAATATATAAATCTGGGGGAGGGGACACAATTCAGTTCTCAGGGAAGAGTGAAGAAACCTAGCCATTAGAGAAAACACAGTGATTTGATTTGTGTGAATGGGCCACACATGACTGAGAAATAGTAACAAATTCCAGGACAGAATAATCCTTTTAGGATGAGTTCTGCCACTTACTTCATGGATAGACCTTGTTATTAAAATAAAGATCATGTTAAAAAAAAAAAAAAGACCATGTTTATAGGACACTCAACCTGGCTTGCACTATCTGATTAACTCTCAATTATTTTTATTTCCTCTTCCCTCTTAAATTCAAGCTACACTGGGTTTCTTCCCACTCTGAATGGGCCATGCTTCCTTTTTCATGAGATCTTTATTAGTGCCATTCCTTTCATTCAGAATATCATCTAGTCATCCATCATTCTTATTTTGACTATCACATCCTTGAACTCTCACTTGTGTCTCGACCTTGTTCAAGTTTTCTCATGAGATCTTCTAAAACACAATGACTTCTCATTTATAGTAACTATTACAGTTTTTACTTTATTGTATGCATATATTTCAATGAGAGCTAAAGAAAATGATAAATTATAATACAAGTTATCACTTATATGGCATTTATTCTGTGGTAGAATATTTTTTGCTCACTTAATTCTTATAATAATGTTAAGATGTATTTAAAGTTAATAGTATCATTCATATTTTATAAAAGGGAAAACAGAGGCACAGAAGTTTTATATAAACTACTTAAGGTCATAGACTTAGAATAGTGCTGGATCATGAACCCAGGAAGCTATAGTTTTATAGTCTGCTGTTTAACCAATATCCTATTCCATGTAGTAAACTCATTAATTAGGTGTCACACCATTCCTGTTACACTGCACATCTCAAAATGTCTTTGGTTATGAGGATATCAAAAATCAATTTTTTAAAATCTCCATCGTGTTAAACTAATCACAGCGGAGCAGAGAAAGTCATGTTACTTTTATCTCCATGAAATGGAGGCAAGATCCAGCTCTTCTAACTCCATAAAATACTGTTGGTAAGCCATAAACACAAAGTTTAGGGCTCCAGCAAGAGTCTACTATTGGGAGAAAAATGAAATCATAACAAACCCTGCTCTAAATCATGGCACCTGGCACTTAATAAAGCAATCAAAAGAATACACTAATTGACCAACCAAGTGATTACTGAAGGCATCTTGTAAAACAGAAATATATATACCAGTTAGCAGAAAATATCTGCTAACCTATTCTTTACAGACCAAAAACGTTCATTGGACTAGAAAACAAGAATTTGACTTCCTGGGAACTCCACTACTAATTACTCTGAAGAAGCAGAATGTAATGAATAAGATACTAGATTCTGGAGCCAAATTGGATGGATTCAAATGAGTAACTAGTTGTGTGACCTCAGGAAAAAAATCAACTAAATACATCCAGGATATAGGATACTTATCTTTTGATCTGTTAGTAAAGTTTAAATAAGTTACTACATACAAAATACTTAGAACAGTACCTAGAACACAGTAAGTGCTCAAGATGTTAGGTATTCTTTATTCTCTGATCAAGGAATTTTGATTTCTTAAATCCATCTAATTTGTGAATTAACATCACTATAGATTATTCATGTGTGCATTATTTTTGAGAACAAATACAAAGAATTACAATTCACTTAGAACTCGTAAGTTAAGGTGGTACCAAGTCATGAAACAAGGCACAGATCTCAAACTTTCACATTTCATGAAGAATGTGCTAAGATCCCCACTGAACCTCAAGGTCAAGTATAAGTAATATTCCACACATCCATTATTTGCTCCTTTACCTCTCTATATTCCCACTTTCCATGAACCATGAAGACATGTATGCAGATACTGATGTGAAAGCAAGAAATTCTACATGGCATTATGGTTCAAAAAATAGTCCTTATGGCTATAGCCCATGGCTCCTGGTCTATGACAGAATTAGTACATATAGTTAGATGATCCAAAAATCTTTAACCAAGAGTTCATCACCTTCCCCAACCAACAGCTTGAAGGTGTTACTTTTAAGTTTTATATTTTTCATTTTTGCTATGTACTATTTTTTTAATGGAAATGGTTTTGATGATAAAGAAATAGAATAGATGGGAGGGGATGGCATTGAAAGAGCCAAAGCAAAAAGACAAAAAAAATCCTCAGGAGAGAAAGAAAAACATTGCAAAATGAGCAGAAACCCAACATAAGCAAGGAGAAAGTCTTAAAACTGAATATAATTATTTCAGGTAATTGTTAGCAACAGGCTGAGGCATAACTAAAAATAAGCAATTTTCAGCTAGTGGAAAAAAAAAATTCTAGCTAGCCCCGAAAGACAGACAAATAGGGAATAAGATAAAGTTTTCAAATATAATTACATTCGGTAAGTACCAGTCATAAGTATGTGCAAACTCCAGTGCCAAGTGGCACAGTGGAAAGGAGTGTCAAGTACTACAGATAGGTCAAGAGTAGTTTTTCCATCCCTTAGCAACTTCCACATAGCAGGTAAGACACATACACGTAATTCTTGATGTAGGACTTAAGTTTATTTTCTCCATATTTCTTTTTTCCCTTATTTGTATTATTCAATTTGGAAAATAGAAATATAGCACAAAGGAAAAAAAAAACTTTTATATTTATCAATATTAGGTTTTTGAACTTCAAATGATAAGACCAGTCAATAAAAGATAGCAAATGTCAGACTGGATGGGAGAAGAAAACAATTTAGCTTTATGATGTTTATTTAAAAATATAAAATTCAACATATGAAAAATTAAAAATGGAAAAATTGAAAGCCAACAAGAGAAGTACTGCAAAGGGAAAAATACCACCTTATACCAGTTGGAATGGCAAAAATTGACAAGACAAGAAACAACAAGTGTTGAAAAGGTTGTGGAGAAGGGGAAACCCTCTTACACTGTTGGTGGGAATGCAAGTTGGTACAACCACTTTGGAAAACAATGTGGAGGTTCCTCAAAATTTTAAAAATAGAGCTACCTCATGACCTAGCAATTGCACTACTAGGTATTTACCCCAAAGATACAAATTTAGTGAAAAGAAGGATCACATGCACCCCAATGTTCATAGCAGCAATGTCCACAATAGCCAATCTACGGAAGGAGCCGAGATGCCCTTCAACAGATGGATGGATAAAGAAGACATGGTCCTTATATACAATGGAATAGCACTCAGCCATCAGAAAGGATGAATACCCACAATTTGCATCAACCTGGATGGGACTGGAGGGGATTATGCCAAGTGAAATGAGTCAAGCAGAGAAAGACAATTATCATATGGTTTCACTTATACGTAGAACATAAGGAATAGCATGGACGACATTAGGAGAAGGAAGGGAAACATGAAGTGGGGGATATCATAGGGGGAGATGAACCATGAGAGACTATGGACTCCAGGAATCAAACTGAGGGTTTTAGAGAAAAGGGGTGTGGGGGGATGAGCTAACCCAGTGATGGGTATTAAAGAGGGCACGTATTGCAAGGAGCAGTGGGTGTTATATAGAAACAATGAATCACAGAATGCTACATCAAAAACTAATGATGTACTGTATGGTGTCTAACATAATATAATAAAAAAGTTGCATGTATATTTAATATATACTAGAATACATAATGCATGATACTAATTACAATATAACTATTGTCAAATTCTTAATCTGAATAAGAAAGCACTAACAATTAAAAAACAGGTAAGTTTGTCTAGGTTTAAGTTAAACTCTATTCATAAAAAATACAATTAAGAAATTTAGGGACAAATCAAAGTGTGATAGAAAACTTACTTGCAACATATACAACTGTGTAAGACTTGTAACTGAGACAAAAAGCAGATCAGAGACAACCGCTCAAAGAGCTAAGGAATGTGAAAAGGTACATAACAAAAGAATACAGAGCAATAACCCCTAAAGCAATGTTGGAGATAGGTTGGTATTTTAACTTTGGAAGGAAGTTTGACATTCAGTGTCATTCTTCATAACTTCTCATGAGAAAAGTATTCATCAAGACACATGTACAATAATAAATCTATCAGCATTTTCCCTAATAGCCTTGTTATGATTAATTTCACATGTCAGCATGTTAGGCTGGGTAATCTTTGGTCAAACACCAGTCTAGATGTTGCTATGAAGGTATTTAAAATGTGGTTAACATTGAAATCAAATTTTAAGTAGATTACCGTCAATAGTATGAGTGAGCCTTACCCAATCAGCTGAAGGCCTTCAGAGCAAAAACTGAGGTCCCCAAGAAGGAAATAACTCTGCCTCCAAACCACATTTAGGTTCAAGACCACAATATCAACTCTTACTCTGCATCTCTAGCTTGCTGGTCTGCCCTGCAGATTTTGGGCTCATAAGCCGCCACAATCACAGGGATTAATTCCTCAAAAATCTCTCGTATGTATAAGTGTGAATACGTACCTCAACACGCTATTGGTTTTGTGTCTCTGGAAAACACTAATACAAGCTCCAAACTGGAAACAATTAGCCATGTAGAGGTCTATTAACATTCGAAAGCTAGATTGAGAGTCATATAATGGAGTACTGAATCTCAATGAAAATAAAGAATGCCTAGTGAAACGTGGATTTCACAAACAAAATGATGAGTCAAAAGAAGCCAAATACAATACCACATATGATGTGGCTCCATTTAAATAAAGTTCAGAAGTAAGTAAACCTGGGGTGCCTGGGTGGCTCAGTGGGTTAAAGCCTCTGCTTTCGGCTCAAGTCATGATCCCAGGGTCCTGGGATCGAGCCCCACATTGGGCTCTCTGCTCCTCGGCTTCCTCCTCTCTCTCCCTGCCTGCCTCTCTTGCCTACTTGTAATCTCTGTCTGTCAAATAAATAAATAAAATCTTAAAAAAAAAAAAAGAAGTAAGTAAACCCAATTTTAGTGTGTAGGGGGTATGTTTTTAGGTGAGTAATATTTAGTAAGAAGATGGTGGTGACAAATATTGACAATTAAAGGTTATCTTTGGAGAGGAAAGAAAAAAAGATTTCAAAGGGGCACAAAAGAGCCTTCTGGGAGATCAAGACCTATGCTTTCCTGACTTAGGTGGCTACTATCTAGGCTTTGTTTTGAAATAACTGAGCTGTCCATTTTTGAATTTCTGATATGTGTTCTATTTTACAATAAAAGTGCATTAGCAAACAAGAGTGAGAAACAGACTCAGAGGCAAGAGAATGAGATCACACACATACAGACATTGGTAAGAGTCTAGTTTTAGGGACGCCTGGGTGACTCAGTTGGTTAAGCCGCTGCCTTCGGCTCAGGTCATGATCCCAGGGTCCTGGGATCAAGTTCTGCATCAGGCTCCTTGCTCAGTGGGCAGCCTGCTTCTCTCTCTGCCTCTGACTGCCACTCTGCCTGCTTGGGCTCTCTGTCTCTCTCTCTCTCTCTCTCTGACAAATAAATAAATAAAATCTTAAAAAAAAAAAAAAAGAGTCTAGTTTTTAGGTTCTGTTTTAGATCCTAATGCTGTCAGACATGAAAATGGAAACTTAATTTACTACCAGCAAGGTTTCATGTTTTGACTTCTGGTTCATTCCACAGAACCATGAAAAGCCAAAGGACAGAGATTAGAATGGCTACTTTTCCTGCGCTGGTGGCTGAGGCCCCCTGCAGAGGCAGATGTTCTTAAGAAATCAGTTCTTGCTGTGATAGCAGTAGTAGTCTGCATGCAAGACTGAGCATTTGGAATGATCTGCCTGTGTTATTTGCAGGCCATGTGGAAGCTGAGCAGTGACCCAAGAACACAGGGTCTGGAACTGATCGCATCCTGACTACCTGTTTCAGCCTTCTACAGCTAATTGATCAGCCAACACTGCTGTAGCCATATGGTTTTGCTAATACTCTATTCTTAGCTGACTACGGTGCTGTTCTAGAAGACATTGAAAATACTGAAGACATTTTATGAGAAACTTTACCTGATCCAAAGTGGCAGGGGAGAACCACATAGCTGGGACGTCTGAAACTGGCCAAGGATATGGCAAAGATTGTACTCTGTCAAGTTTCCTGTACCTCGGTAGCCAAATGATCATTCCAGTCAGCTCAGCCCTATTTTCTTCAATTAGAAACATTCTATTTATAACACTCTCAACCGCCAAGTCAATGGCTATCTTTGACTGACCAAATAGCATCTTCTTTCTCCTTTAACTCATGCCCATTCCACCCTGCAGTCTTGCTTTGTAATCACAATCCTTATGCTCCTTTTTTGGAAATCAGGCAGTTGAATCCCCATGAACAAAATCACAGTAGGTTTTTTTTAAATAAGTTAATAAAGCAAAAGGGGGGGAAAAAGGAGTCTGGTAAGGAATACAGTACCTATAGAATGGTCTAAACACCAAGAAGCACATCTATTGACCCTGTTTTCTTTTGTTTGGCTTGTGAAAATCCTAGCAGACCAAACTTTTAGCTAATGTGCAAAACCTAGACCACCTGTATGGGTACACCTGCTGCCTGAAAGTGCTTTTATTGGTGAAAATGTGATTGCTGTTGTAAGGTTCTTTTTACCCTGTTTGGTGCCTTAAAAATATTACATTCACATGATTTTTGTTAAAATTGAATCTTCCCTTTGCTAAAGTATACTACAGTCCTAATTTATCTATCCCCTCCTGCCTCCTTAGAAAAGCCCAAATGATGCCAGGTCTCTAACAACTGTAATCTCTGATAAAGGGACCAAGAGGTCCACTGATATCTGCATTAGTCATGATAAAATGAATCCTGTTGATAGAAAATTTTTTAGTTTTTAATTTAAATTCAGTTTAATTAACATATAGTCACTTTCAGTTTCAGGGGTAGAATTTAGTGATTCATCAGCTGCATATAACCCCCAGTGCTCATTACTTCAAGTGCCCTCCTTAGTGCCCATCCCCCATTTATTCCATCCCCCATCGACCCCCACTCCAGCTACCCTCAGCTTGTTCCCTTATAGCTCACGGTCTCTTTATAATTTGCCTCTCTCTCAATTTTCATCTTATTTTATTTTTTCCTTTCCTTCCCCGATGTTCATCTGTTTATTTCTTAAATTCCACATAGCAGTGAAATCATATAGTATTTGTCTTTGACTAAATTATTTTGCTTTGCATAATACCCTCTAGTTCCATCCACATTTTTGCAAATGACAAGATTTCATTATTTGTGATGGCTGAGTAATATTCCATTGTATGTGTGTCTATGTTTGTGTGTGTGCATATACACACACCACATATCACATCTTTATTCATTTTTCTGTTGGACTTCTGGAATCCTTCTATATTGCAACTATTGTGGACATTGCTGCTATAAATATTGGGGTGCCTGTGCCCCTTCGAATCACCATGTTTGTATCCTTGGATAAATACCTAGTAGTGCAAATGCTGGATCATAGGGTAGCTCTATTTTTAACTTTCTGAGGAAATTCCATGCTGTTTTCCAGAGTGGCTGCACCAGTTTGCATTCCCACTCACCGTGTAAGGGGTTCCCTTTCTCTGCATCCTCACCAACATCTGTTGTTTCCTGACTTCTTAATTTTAGCCATTCTGACTGGTGTGAGGTGGTATCTCATTGTGGTTTTGATTTGTATTTCCCTGATGCCGAGTGATGTGAAGCACTTTTTCATGCAATTTGAGATATTTGAGACTATTCTATCTATAGTTCGTTTGTCTTCTCCCAACCCATGACAACACACACACAAGCCCACCCCTTTTTGCACAGTGAAACACACATGTTCTAAGCAGAAAGCCAGGCTTGTTGCAACATTCAGATTTTTGCAAGGCAGCGAGAAGCTGCTAGAACCTGCCGAAGCATCTAAGCTCAGGAAAGAGGTTAAGCCAGGTATCTGGGAAAGAAAGGGAAGCATTATTGAGATGTAAGACATGGAAACATTTCCATGGAATCTGGAAAAGGGATAGATAGTAGAGAAAAAAAAGTGTTCTTGCTCTTATTACAGGGATTCCCTACTCCTAGAAATATTCCTATAATGCCAAACATGACACAAAAACCTAATTAAAAATTGAGAAGGAATCTAGATCGAGTTCTTCAATCACTTGCATTTGTCAGTAATCAGTTGACATCTGGGAACAGAGTGAGACTTAGTGGACCTGACCTCTTTTCCCTCCTGAGGTCTACAGAAAGAATGAAGAAAGCCCAAGCATACTCTGTAGCAAATGCACGTACATTCCATAGCTGCTCATGAAAACATCTATTCTTGCTCCCCCACCCCCCAAATGTTTACATTTTTTTCCTAGTGCCTATAAATTTTAATTATCCCCACTCATCACAATGTTGACCTTTGGGAGTCCAGGAGTCATGAAATCATTTAGGGCATTTTCCTCTTTTGATACTAAGAGCCACTTCTTAGTAAGTTTCTGTAGTACTTGGAGCACTTAAGGGTTTTTCAAGGGGATATTTAAGCATGATTTTACTACTTGAAATTTCAGTAAGTCATCAATCTAAGAAAAACAAATTGCTTCTCAGCAAGCATAAGTAATATAAAAAGATGTCACCCAAAAGCGACTTCTGGTTGGGACAATTATGCTAGTAACACAGAAGTCATGCAGAGGGACAGTTGTTATTGGAGAGTAGTTGGGGGGGCCAGGTTCTGAGTCTGAAGTTTACTACTTAGGTAACATGTGAATTAATATTCTAATTCATAGGAGTTCTGAAAATCAAAAGAGAAAATTGCATAAATATTAGACTGAGGAAAGCTATTCACTTTATTCTAAAGTAACTACATGTACACACTAAGCTTTTACGCTCAGAGAGAGAGGCGAAAAGACTTTTAGGTGAATATTAAATCTTCACCCAGGACCACATGGCCTGATTTATATTGGAAGACCCTTACCCAGTTCTTCTCAGATTACTAGAGATTTGGTCATGTGAGGCGCACTGAAGGGTGTAGGACAAGGCAGGAAACCTGCTTAATGCCAGAAAACATCCCAAGAAGATCAACATCAGGCCCATAGTAATAAGTGACACTTCTCAGCAGTATAAACCTGGTAATTTCAGATGCTTTACTGCCAATCAGCGATCACAATCACATCATTTACAGCACTCTTCCCCTGACATAAAAAGATGCCATTGGAGAGATGTTATGATGCTGAATATATCAATGAGTTATAAAATATATAAGAAAAAGATAAAAAACCATTTGAAGATTATGCCTATGCCAGCAAAGTATGGATAAAACTGAAAATAGAATCTGTCAAATAGCAATTTAAGAAAATTCAATTCTCCCTGCCATTCTCGGAGTTTCCAACAATTTCTAGTGACTTTATGTTTCTATAACTCTTACTTCATCTCTTATGCACACACATTCTATCCTAGCCAACTATATCCTTCTCTAAGTTTTTTCTCTTCACATATTGTTCAAGTTTTGAACATGACAGTAAATAAATGGAACTCACAATCCATTGCTCCAAGTATGGCAACAGCTGATTAGTTAATAATGTTCTATTGATTTCTTTTGGAAATAAAGACCTGAGTAATGAGAACAATGGCTGGGGATGAAGAATGCAAAAGAAAACATGGCGCTTCCCTTCAGGAATTTAAATCCTGTGAAACGGGGGCTAGAATTAGAATTCAGGGGCCAGAATCCCAGAATCAAAATATACCCACTTCACAAAGGCCCTAGAAAATATGGAAAAAACTGCTTTATCTATTTTAAAAAATAAACAGTTTTTCCAAAACATAATGAGTGAGGACTATAGCCAAAGAAAAAATACATTCTTTGGAGAAAAATAGAATTGTATATACACACACACTTCAACAGGGAGCTCACTTGAAAATAATTCTACTCTGATACTGAGTTGATAAAATCACTGCAACAATCCTCTAAATTCGGTTTTTCAATGGTCACTAATGAGTATCTTGCAAAAATACACAGCTATTTCATTTACATGTATATTCTTGTCAGGTGGGAAAAACATTCAAACCTTTCTGAAATCTGTAATATTTTTTTAAATGAGCATAAAATTGAGGAAGTATACATACTGTTTTCCACAGGCACTGTATAGCATGCGAGCTTCTTCTTTAACCCCAAGCATGTAGACAGTAATGAAAGTGTCACACAGGGTGTGAGAGTGTATTATTAAAAAACTAAAATATAAATCAAAGGAGTAAGAATATTGCTGCAGAATTTACTGGCTGTAAGCTGTGTCTCATATTACTCATCAAAATGGAAAAAGTCATACTTATTCTCATAGGAAATTAAGGAGACTTGAAATGACTTAATGCAAGTTATTTTAACTTACAAGGTAGTTGTGTAAAAGTGGACAAATTAAATTTCCACCTTCAGAGGTTGCCGGAACAGAAATGCAGGTAGCTAGAGGGAAATAATGGAGTAATGAGACATCTTGAATGCTTCAAAAGTAGTTCTTTTATGAGACTTTTTTCCTTAGGTCTTTCCAGAGTCACAGATGTTAGGGTCAGTCCCACCAGGTCGGCAGCAATCAGAGGGCAGGCCTGTCAGATCACTCTTCTTGAGGTTAAGAGACTAATGGAAAACAACTGACCAGAGCAGGAAATATTCTCTAGCACATCACTGACACACAGCTCATGATTTCAAGAGAAGTCCTAGACCTGGTCTACCACTCACTAAGGACCACATAAAAAATAAATGGCCTGGGCCAGGAGTTCCCAAACCATCATATCAAATTAAGTAAAAGTCACCCAAAATCCAAAAGTACAATTCAGAGACTATCTACTTATAAAAGATACTTCCAAATCAGTTCAGTGGATTAAAAGTTATATAGTATTTTCTAACTAATGTATTTTCTATATTAATGGTCCTGAGACAACTTCCCTGGAAGAAATAATGAAGTCATCAAACAAAAAATACTCCCCAATTTTAAATATGAAAACTACAAAGGCAGACCAATACTAGACATGTATTTTTGTAACTTAAATGCCTTCTTTTCCCTCTGCTCCCTTCCTTTCCATCATCCAGTTCTCCCCATCATTAACAAGATGAAGTCCAAGTTCTCTCAGTGGGGTCCCAAGTGATTTGAGTCCTCTTGACTTCAGCTTTCGTCATTCTTCCAAAATGTAGTCTATCATGGAATCCTACCAAACCATCTGCAGTTTCTGAGCTGAGACAGGTTCCTCCCCCAACCAGTTCCTCTTATACTAGGTTTCTCCATCTCCATTTACAGGTTTCTCTCCATAATCTTCTCTGTAATCTGCTTGGAGAACTCACATTCATCCTTTAGGAGTTAACTCCAGTGACATCTCCTCTAAGAAAACTTGGTGGTTGCATTTCCTTCCTCTGTACTCCACTGTCCCCTCCATATGTATCTTATTATTTAACAGAGTGGTTGACTTGTTTCTCTCCCCTCCAACCATCAAGAAGATGGAATCTGTGGTCTGTGTCCCCAAAATATAGCGCATTGTGAACATTAATGAATTTTTGTTGAATACATAGAAAAACGGCACTCATTTTATTCTAGAATAAAGCCATACATACCACTCTACCAATTCATTTTGAGGTTTTTAAAGATGTAGTTTATGTTTTTAAGACATTTAAAAACAGTGCAACTTATAACCCTAACATGTATAGGACAATATTATAAATATTTATAATAAGGAGTTATTAACTTTTGTTGATAGATTTATGGTGAATTGTGTCTCAACTCTAATAAATCCATAAAATAAAAATGAATAGGCACTTTCTGGAGAACAACTAAGTCAAGGACAGTGTGTTCTACTGTTAAAAGAAAATGCAGATTTCCTATTAAAAGGCAAATCCTTCATTTCAAGAGCATGAATAAAATAAGGCTTTAAAAATAATTCCAACTGGTTAAATTTAGTAACAGTATTCTGTGTCTATCACCTCTTCATTTGATTTGGAATTGATTAAATTTTCATTAACTGTAAGCCCTTGCCTCTTATTATCTCTTTTTGAGACTGTCACAAAAGTGTCAGTAGGAATATCGAGCTTGGGAATGCCCCTCATCCTATTTAAATTATCTGTTTTGGCTGAATCTTTGGCTGAAGATATATGTATTGATTGGTTTCCAGTGATTAAAAGCTATGAATTGACAGTTTGGCCATTTTTATCCAGAGACAAATAACCTCAACAAAGCCATACTTAGAACCATTATATAGTCTTTTTCATTTGAAATACACTTTGATAGTTAATACATATTATTTCTAGGATAACCACTAAAACAGTGTAAGAAGTATAGCTAAGAAGCCAAGAAAAGAAATAAAATGGAATAAAAAGTTTACTTAAAAGGTAGGAAAGAATTAGAGAAATAAAGGGAACTAACAAAAAACAAATATCAAAGGGCATACTAATGCCAACTCATATCAAGAATTACAGCAAGTGCAAATGGTCTGTATACTCCAACTCAAAGGCAAAGATGACAGACTGAATCAGTAACTTAAACAACTATATGAGATTCACTTGAAAGTTAAAAATACAAATAAGTCAAAAGAAATATGGAAAAAAGATATGCCATGTTTATATTAAGCATAAGAAAATTGTTTTGGCTACATGAGTATCTTAAAGAGTAGACCGCAGAATAAGAACCATTATCAACAAGAGGGTCATTTCATGATAAATTAGATAATTCAGAAGAAATTAAAATTCATGAAACAAAAATATAACAACTAAAGGGATAAATATATAAATATAAGTCAGATTGACTAGTTGATCAAAAAAATTTAGACTGTCAACCTACTTGACTTAATTGAGTTCATTCAACATTTCATATATAAAACAAATGTAGATTAAACATACTTTTCAATTGCACTTAGAATGCATCAAAACAAACCATACAATGGCTCTAAGATAAAACTCAATAAATTTCAAAAGATGAAAATTGTGTGTTAGTTAGCTGACCTAAATGGAATTGAATTAGAAATTAAGAACTTTAACACATACAGGAACGTCCTAAATAGAAGTTAAATGCCATGCTTCCAAATCTGCGGTTAAAAAAATAGAGTTATAATGGATTTCAAACTAGTAAAAACATGCCAAAGTGTGTGTGATAGTGTAATGTTTAAAGGCAAATTTATACCTTTAAAAGGTTATATTAGAGGGGCACCTGGGTGGCTCAGTGGATTAAGCCTCCGCCTGTGGCTCAGGTCATGATCTCAGGGTTCTGAGATCGAGCCCTGCCATTGGGTTCTCTGCTCAGCGGGGAGCCTGCTTCCCTCCCCCCTGCTCTTCCTGCCCAGATAGACAACATTAAAGAAAGTTAACAAAAATCAAATATTGGGTTTAATGATTGACTGACCCCTTGCAAGGTGATTAATTTCTTAAGGCTTACATAACAAATTACTACACATTAGATGGCTTAAAAGAAAAATTTATTCTCACAGTTCCAGAGGCCAGAAGTCCAAAAATCTATGTTTCAGCAGGACTTGTTCTTAAAGATCTGAAAGAATCCAACCTATGCCTATTTCCTGGTGGCTGCTGACAATTTGTAGTATTCCTTGCCTGGTTGCTATCCTGGAACCCCTGCCTCCAACTTCACAAGTCCATATTCATTCATAACAAAAATGCAAACCAGGAACAGAATATTTTTTCAGTCTGATAAAGGGTATCTTTGAAAACTTATAGCACTATCTTATTTAATGGAGAATAACTACTTACCCCATATGAGTGGGAACAAGTCAAGGATGTCAATTCTCACCTCATCTTTTCAACATTTTGCTAGAGGTACTAGCAAGTGCATTAAGGCAAGAAAAATAACATCATACACAAAAATACATACATTGAAAAATATCTGATTGCATAGAGGGATCTACCTAAGTTCTTAAAAAAAAAACTACCAAAAAAACCTGCTAGGATTAATAAGTGAACTTATCAGCGCCACAGACAAGACACATGGTTAATGTAAATTTAAAAATTGTATTTTCATATGCAGTAGCAAGTAACTGGAGAAGGAAATACTACTTCAAGCAGTGTTAAAATAATTGAAAATAAATTTAATGGACTATATATAAGACCTCTGACCTAAAAACTATAAAAATAGCTGAGAACAAAGAAATAAGACCTAAATAAATCGAGTTTGTCATATTAATGGATACTATTGCTACAGTGTCTATTTTCTCCGATTGATCTATAAAGCCAATTCTATACAATTTTAGCAGGCTTATTTTAAAGAATTTACCAAAAAAAACTTTAAACTTTGAAAATGGTACTCTAAAATAGCCAAGTTCCTTCAACTCAATAATTAAACGACCCCATAAACATTGAGCAAAAATTTCTAGGATATTTCACAAAAGTCATATATTTGGCTTATAGCCACATGAAAACCTGCTCAACAGTATTGGTTATCATGGAAATGCAAATTCAAACCGCAGTGAGATACCAGCTCATACCTACTAGAACCACGAGAATGCCTAAAATTCTAACGACCTAGGATATCAAGCATAGGTGAGGATGGGAATTTCTAGAATATTGGAAGTATAAAATGTCACAACTACTTTCAAAAACATGTTGGCATTGTCTTATAATGTTAAGCATATACCTAACACTTCACCTAGCAATTCCATCCCTAAATATTCACCCAAGAAAAAGGAAAAATGATATCTACATAAATTACTGTACCTGAATGATTATAGCAGCTTTTATCTGTAACACAGGAACTGAAAGCAAAATGACCATAAACAAGTAAATACAAAAACAAAATGTATAACTATTCAATGACCAACCATACAGTAACAACTACAAAATAATCATGCAACCAACGATAAAACATTTTTAAAAATTACCTTGAGCAAAAGCAGCCAGGCACAGAAGTATATTGTATGCTTCCATTTATATAAAGTGGTATAATTTGCAAAAGTTATCTATAATTTTTTTTTTAAATCGGATCATTGGTTGCCTGAAACAGAAGACAGAGTGTGGAATAACTACAAAGGTACACAAAACTTTGAGACAAGGTAAATTTGTATCTTTACAGATGCATCAATTATAAGGGTGTGTGAATTTATCAGCAAATTCTACACTTGATGTGTAAGTTTTATTGTTTGTCAGTTATAGTTCTATAGAGTTGATAAAGATGAATTAAAATGGCCAAACATTCATGAGGACAGATTTGGACTGAGGCTATTAAGTTACTCTCTTACCAGTCCCTAGTATCTCAGAGGGAAGATAAAAATAAAATGGCCAGCAGACAGAATTTAAAGAAACAGAGGAAAAAAAAAAACTATGGGTAGACTTAACAAGTAAAATGTAGAAACAAAGAAAGAAAATGGCTGAAAAGTTGAATTGGAATAGGCAGATATTTTCAGAAAAATAGGGCTTAAAGCTCTAAAACACACAATATGAGGTCCTACTGTGAGAAACTAGGTGTAAGGTTGCTAGTGAAGAGGATTCTAAAAATTTTAGGTAGTTAAGTGCCCAATCCCTGTACCTACTCACAGGAAGACCTTTTATTTAACTACTTTTATTCCTTTTTTTCCTCCTTTTTTTTAAGGGAGAAAGGTAGAAGGACAGGAAGAGGGAAAAAATCTTAAGTAGACTCCAAGCCCAGTGTGGAGCCCAACACAGGGCTCGATCTCACAACCCTGAGACCCTGAGCTGAAATGATGTCAGACACTTAAATCAGCTGAGCCACCCAGGCACCCCCACAAATTGTTTAACTTCTATTTGTCCTATGCATCCTGAAAGATCTTAATACAAAATGAATGGCATTTCTCTGTCCTAAAGCAGTTCATATTCTAAGATAAAAAAACATCACAAGGGCAAAGACATATGGGCATGTGATATCATTGGAGATTAGAGAAAGATAACTTGGAGAGGGCAGAGATCTCTCAAGTCTTCCTACGTCAGAGGAAGGACGGTGGAAAAAGGAGAAACATTCCAGTTGGAAGATTTTGCATGAAGTAAAGCACAGGACCACTGGAATACAGGGTACCAGATTTGGGATCCATAGATTATAATGGGGAAACTGGAAGCACCATATTGTAGAGGGCTTTCTGTTTCCTTTAAAACCTTGGATAGGTTTTTAAACATCCTACAGAGGTGTGATCATTCATCCAGGTTTGCCTGGCACAGTCATGGATTGTACCTGCCCTCCAGTATGCTGTGTATCCACAGAAGTCCCTTTTATTCTCAAAAGTGAAACAGTTTAGGTAACGGAAAGGTGAGATCTTTTAAATGGTTTTACATATTAACAGAACTGTTTGTTTTTGATAGAACATTCTTGGTTGCAGTATCAAGGATGCATTTGAAGAGACTATAAGACACTGGAAATCCATTAAGGAACATGATACAGTAGCCCAGTTAAGAGAAGACAAGGGACTAAAATCATGCAGTACCAAGGCAGTTGGTGAACAGAAAACCACCTTATGAGGTATCTAGGAGACCAAGTCAGAACAGATGTTTAAAATGAAAGAGAGGAGCCAAATACTCAAGTATTTGTAGGTAGACTAGAAGGAAATTCAAAAGGTAGAGAAGGATTTTAAAAATATATATGAAAAAGTTCGGGCAGAAAACAAGCAAAGTGGTAATGTTTAAAGAGAGTAATCAAGAATACTGACCACAGCTGTGATCCAGTAAAGCAAGGCAGACAGAACCTTGCAGGTAGGGGATGGAAAGAAAATTCTTAACAGAAAAAGAGATTTGTTTTAGGAGATTTGCACTTTGTCCCTTTTATTTTTCTCACTACAAATCTACCCAGTCCAGCAGTTATTCTAAACACTGCATACATAATGCTCCCATAGCAGGCATGCATTTTGTTGAACTTATAACTTCACAGAACAGGACGACAAGGAAGGCACTAGGAAGCTTGTTCTCTAGCATTTAAATATTCCACCACCCAAAGCGGACTTTCTATTGCCCCGTAGTGGTTGTAGGGATCCTGGAAGGCACTGTACATTCAACTACAGAATAAGAATAAGGAAATCTTTCTTCTTAGAAGGAAAATACTGTTAACATGAAAGCAAGAATCGCATAATATCTAGAACCATGATAGAAAGAGAATATGCAGTAGTATTTTTAAAGGAAAATAAGAGAATGTTAAGCCATTGAATTTACCGTCCAAGATCACACACCAGTCTCTGACAAAGCAGATCACCTAATACATGCTCTTTTTGCCTTTCTACATTCAATCCAATTTTAAGATGGATCGAAACACAGTCAAGTCGCATTCAGCATTTCAGGGAATAAGACTTTCATCATGTCCCCAGAAAGGTAATTTCGGTCTAATAGATTTCATTAGACTGAATTTTAGCTTGAAAGCATTTCTGAAAGCATTGCTATGGAGTAAAGTACAACATAGTTAAAAATGTTCCCCCGTAACCTGTCTATACTTAGCACAGTCTCATTATTTCTGGTTCTGCTCCTTTGGACCACCCTAAAGTAATGTGCTCGTACTTGATGTTTACATCCTTTCAATGACTTGAATTCGTTTAATAAAATCTACAGGAGGTTAAGACCTTTCTTACTATGTTAGCATATTTAGCCTCTAGGGAATGTCTGCTTTCACATAATTATGCACAGATTTCATATTTATACAAATATTTTGTGCCTGCAGGGAGGTAAAATGGATCTCATGAATATTCAACAGTGCCATTTCTTCTAGTAAGACACAAACATCTTTCTCTGTGGATACTATACACTAGGATGTCTATATATCCCCCCTTCATGCTTTGTTTGCATAAAACTGTTGAGATTCAGGGACTGACAAAGCAGACATTTGTTTTCCCAGGCACCACAATATTCTCACCCCTCCATCCAAATAATTAAATATCATTTCTCAGATTCAAACCTTTTATTGTATGGGTTTCCCCATTTATATGTAGAATTATGTATTTTATTAATTCTATATAGGATATATAATAAAGTATATGTAATTTTAGGTACACAAAATGAGATAAAGATTGGGCTTCAGACTGTAGTGGAAAGGAGCTAGCAGGGACAGGGTGCTTTATTTTCTTTGCAGCATGACTTCCCATAAGACAATCTTCTACATGCTCAGACTTCAGATTTTAATAGTAAAATAGAAGGCTAATGGAGCTACCTCTGGAAGAAATCTGGAAAAACTCTTTAGAAGAAACAATTTCCCTTATCTACTAAAATTGCTCACACAGTTGTCCATGTATACATTTGTTTTGAGAATCAAGTATGCTAGAAACTATTCTAGGCTCTGGGAATACATAAAGAAAAAAACATAAGACAGATAAGGTCACTGTTATGATGGAGCTTATGTTCTTGAGAAATCTTGGTCTGTCCCATCGACAACCAGCTTAAAGAGAAACTAGAGGAAGCTTGAGGATCAGATGGTCAATTCTAACCCACTGGTTGGGGTGCCAGGTAGGACTATGGCCCCCAACACCTTCTCCATTCATTTGAAAGCTCTCATGGAGATGGTGGTTAAAACTATGAAGACTGGATATTACTTCTTCCCTAATTACTTCTGCCTCCTGATTCAGAGTTCTTTTCTCCTTTTTGTTTCTGAAACAGCAATGCCATTATTTAAACAGCCACCTTGAAAAACAATGTTCTAGCAATTCTGAAAGTACAGTTTTCTCAGATTGCTTAGTCTTAGCATGCTCTTTATCCATTCTCATGAAAAACCACTTAAGGTTACAATACAAATAGCTTTCAAATAATTCCCCTACAAGGTCTTTGTAGATATTCAAATCCTTCAAATCTGGATCCATCCTGAAAAAGCATCACAGAGAAAAATGGACTAGAGCACTCACTGAAATAAGCCTTTTCCATCTCTACCAAAAAAGGTCTGTTATGAGAATAATGACAAATTTGCAGGGTTGTACCTTTAAAATAATAAGTAATGGGTTGTTGAATATATCCGTCTAGCCTCAGCCAGCTTTTAGGAAACCCAGACAAGGATAAATAAATACTTGTTACAGGAAGATAGACCTTAGATCTAGAGACTTTGAATATTCATGGTCTTTGTTGGATGGCCAGGTTATGCCCTAAGAGAGGTCATAAGATATTTTTAGGTTTAATATTGTTTTATCAACACTCACGATTCTTCGCAGTCTCAAATATTAAATATTTCTGAGTAAAATCTTGAAATTGACAGGAGTGTATGCTAGAAGTTAATATTCTGGGAAGTTAGTTGAAGGATTCAGATGGACAAACTTCACTTAGATGAACATCTAATAAGGTAAATTTTAGGTAGGCCTTGAAAAGAAGTAGTACAATAAAAGCTAACCATCTCAGCCACCCTGTCCTCAATTATTACATTTGACTTCCTCATTAAAACCTAAAAGGTTAGTTAGCACTCCAGGCAAAGAGTAATCCCATCCTCTTTAGTGAAAGTATTTATCTGAGAACAGTGAGGATACTCAGCTATCCCAAAACCTTCTGGAAGCACAAATCCCACATCATATATTCATCCTGGAAGCAACGGGCAGCCAAGAGTCCAGGTATTTGGACATTTTGAGAGGTTACAGCTATGACCTTGAAACCAGCCCTAAGAATCAGGTTGTGAGTAGCTATGACCTGAATGAACTCCTTCATCTTGTGCTGTAGAAAGCTGGACTGAGCAGAAGGTGATGGCTTAAAAGGCCTCCTCTGCTGAAAACAAGTAGAAGTAGAAGGACTAGAACCAATATTACTAGTTAGAAAAGCCAAGTTTTCAAAAACAGAAAACAATTTCTTCTAGTTTCCGTCACTGTACTGTTGTAGGACATTAGTGGGGAAGGGTTTTAGTCCACTCAGGTAGCTAGAACAAAAAAGCCATGAACTGGGTGGCTTGTAAACATTAAACATTCACTTCTTACAGTTCTTGAGGCTGAAAGGTCCAAAATCAAGGCACCAGCGGACTGTGTCTAGTAAGTGATCATCACCTCCTGGTTTATAGACAGCTGGCTTTTCATGGTGTCTTCACATAGTAAGAAAGGGGGAGTGGGAGGGAAGCTCTCTGGACCTCTACTATAAAAGTCACAATTCCCATTTATGAAGGCTCCACTCACATGACCTAATCACCTCCCTATCATTCCACCCTCTAAATACCATCACATTGTGGATTAGGTTACCAATTTATGAACCTGAGGGACCCATTCTGACTGTAGCAGTCTAATGTTTCTGCTCCACAAAGTCCTCAGGGACAGATTCTTCCAGATCACCACTTTATCTTTCCTTGGTGGTGGCATTCATTTAGATTTCAGGATTTGGCCATCAAGAAGCAGCAAAGTGGAGGAAGGTATGGGAAAGTTACAAAAAGCTTGTACTAGTATCTTGTAAGGAAGGCTCTCAGAAGATGTACATCACATTTTACTTACATTATCATGCAGAAATGTGTCACAATGGAGGCAAAATCTTTCTCCAGGCATAAATATGCCTAGCTAATTCTTCTGTGACTAAGGAAGAGAGATGGAATTATAAGTAATTTCTACACCTGACCTAAAATCTGCAGTAGTGGAGAACCTGTTAATATAGATCCTCTTGGCATTGAAAAAGTCAATGCTCTTGGTTACCAAAAGCTGAGGCAGTTTCAATAAACAGAGTGCCTTAAGGAAGTAATCTGAACAGAAGGTAAAACTTGAAAACTCAAGATTTTCACTTTCTAATACAAATGCTTTGCCA
The DNA here is from genome assembly GCA_004024625.1 of Mellivora capensis. Classification (NCBI taxonomy): domain Eukaryota; kingdom Metazoa; phylum Chordata; class Mammalia; order Carnivora; family Mustelidae; genus Mellivora; species Mellivora capensis. The sequence goes on along the minus strand of PISX010005588.1, from coordinate 42,099 downwards.
TCTCCATGGAAAAGATTAATGGAAGTCATCTCAGTTACAAAGATCTGATTAAGGAATTTGCCTTGCCAGCTAAACCCATTAATGCAAGTAACAGAGTCATTACAACTGTTTACCTTAAACACACCTAGGATTGCTCATCTTCATTCTTTGTGGATTTAGGTGTGGATGAGAATCTTTCTATGGGTAATAAAATGTGTGTGGAATGGACACAATTTCTTAACAGAATCATTAAAACCAGTCAACAGCTCAGTCTATTCCTTTGCTTCTGTGATGATCTTGGAAGCATGGGTTTAAAAAGCAACTTTGCCAGCCCAAGTCTCTGTGTGACTACTGTGATGAGTTTCCCACCAAACCCTCCCTTCTCTGCCCCCCACTCCAACCCCCTGAGATTTTAGAAATGTCTATTCCTATCTTATGCTGGTGATACAGATCTCTTCAAGGGATATCACATGACATTGAGGGGGAATGGGCCAAACTCAGATGTTGTGAAGTCAAGGATCAAGTAGTTTAAGAATTATGTGTAGTCATGGTTTGGCCATGGCTAGCATAGCACATAAGTTGGGAACCTCTTTATTTTTCAAATAATAATAATAATAATAAGCTTGGCCTTACAAAAATCTGCAAGTATTCCCTTCCTAACACCATCTCTGGGGCCTCTAACCTGCACTAGCAGGAAACAAAGTATGAGAGTTGTGTAGTTCCCAAGAGATAAGATGTCTAATGCCTACCTCAGACACAGGAAGGAAGGATGAGATATAAGGAAGAACTCCCAAGCCAGGGCCAGGGACCACAAAGATCCCTTCTAGAAAGCACAAGGAGTGTTTTCCAGATAGTCTCACAAATCAGTTTACCAGTAAAAAGATCAGCTGTCACTAGGCCCAGTGACCTGGTTACTGCCACGTGTGACCCTTGCCCCTCTTTTCATAATGGGACTTTTTATGGTTGTAATCTTATCTCCACTCCACTGTGACATATTGTAAAATGGGAGGCAAATTCATCTTTTACCAGCTTCCAGAGCAAGGTAAACTGTATCTAAAACACTCCCAAAAGGGTTATAATATTAGAGGCTCTATACTTTGAGATAGAAGACATTGAAGAATAGATTCTTTTGGAAAGGTGGTAACCAGTTCCATATGTGGAAAGAAGGGTGTGTAGGCAATTCAGACAGCCAATGAGACAATCTGTCAGACTCTTACTTGTCCCATAATGCTGGTCTTCTATTGCAATAAACATTTTTAGCTAAGCTTTATGTGCACCTAGAAGACTTCAGGCCTTAGCATCTATCTTAGCTTCCCTTGTAGCTATAATAAAATTCCAGACAATGGAATATACATGGACTATTTATTGACATTCTGAGAACTTTCATTAAAAGACAGCTGGTACACAACCTTGACCACCTTCCTTATCCCTTTCTGTAGCATTGTGATCTTGAACCATGAAGACAGAGACCAAATCCTATGGATAGTACTATGGTGACTTAGGGAGACTAATCTGACTATTGTGGAACAGAGCTAGCATACTGCATGGGACCATTTACCTCCAGATTTAAGTGAGAGATTAATCAACCTCTCACTTATTTAGACTAAGTATTCCTTAGGGTTTTCTGTCATACTTGAAGCTAATCTTTACTAATGTTAAATGTCATTATTATAAACATCACTGCTATAGTAAAAGTAAAAGTTGGCTAGATCATGAAAAATAAGTGTGATAACTTGTAGGTCTCAGACTTATCTCTTCTGGAACTAAAAATATCCCATTGACATGGACACTCAGATTCCTACCAAATTCTCCATCCTCACCTGTTTAATACTCCCCTACTTCCACTCAAACACACAATTGCCTCCAAGTCTTCCAACAGAAATCAAGAAGTCCCTAGGGTTAGAGAAATCTCATGAGCTCAGGACCAAATCTTATTGCTCTTTCCATTTACTCTCATCCATTAAGATGCCCAGTAACTGTCTACGCTCAAAGTCCTCTTTCAGAACATGGTCCCACTGAATGTAACTGTACTGTAACTCTACATCTCTTAGTAGAACTGCTATCTTCTGGGAACTCAGCAACAGCCCATTGTTTTGTGGTATGTTACAACATTTCAGATGGACTCTGGTATCAAAGGAAAATTTCACTGGAATGATTAAAGAGGCAAGGAAAATGAACATGATTGCAATAGGGAGATAAAAATGGAATTCAGCTGTGCTGAAACAGAAGGCAAGGGAGTTTGGTATGGAGGTGAGCTGGTGGCAAAGTACACCAGAACATTCAAAGGCAGTAGGTCAATGCCATTAGGCCACCTATGGCCTAATGTGTTATCTGATCAAGTTCCTACCCTCCTACTGAGGCTGGAGGAAAGGGGCACAATCTTTTTTTTTTTTTTTTTTAAGATTATATTTTTTTTATTTGTCAGAGAGAGAGAGAGTACAAGCAGGGGGACAGGATGCAGAGGAAGAAGCAGACTCCCCACTGAGCAAGGAGCCTAATGTGGGACTCAATCCCAGGACCCTGGGATCATTGCTTAACTGACTGAGCCACCCAAGCATAAATGTAAATAGCCACCCAGGCATAAATGTAAATAGTTACATTTCAGAGGGATGGCTCCTAAGTCCTGCAGAAAGATACTTCCCAGTTATAAATCTTCACCCAGCCTCTCATCAGGTTTTTTTTTTTTTTAAGATTTTATTTATTTATTTGTCAGAGAGAGAGAGCGAGCGAGCACAGGCAGACAGAGGAGCAGGCAGAGGCAGAGGGAGAAGCAGGCTCCCTGCTGAGCAAGGAGCCCGATGTGGGACTCAATCCCAGCACGCTGGGATCATAACCTGAGCCGAAGGCAGCCACTTAACCAACTGAGCCACCCAGGCGTCCCCTCATCAGGTTTTTATCTCAAAAGAAAGAGAGGAAAAAAAGATGTACAATTGCAAGTTTGCACCCCTGCCACATTCATCTGTTTTGTTTCTTAAATTTCACATATGAGCGAAATCATACAGTATTTGTCTTTCTCTGACTTATTTGCTTAGCATAATACACTCTAGCTCCATCTATGTCCTTGCAAATGGCAAGAATTCATTCTTTCTTATGGCTGAGTAATACTCCATTGTGTGTATATATAGCCCATCTTCTCTATCCGTTCATCAGTCGATGGACACTTGGGCTCTTTGATCTATAGACTCTTCTAATTTATCCAGTGACTGAGAAGACTTAAGTTAAGGGGAATGTTTCTTCCTGACTTGAGGCCCCTGCCCTATATTTTCTTACAGCATTTATTTTAGAAAAGAGGCAAAAGACTCTTAACTATAGAGAAGAATGGAAGGTTTCTGGAGAGGAAGTGGGTGGGGGGATGGATTAAATAGGTAATGGGGATTAAGGAGGGTATCTGTGATGAGCACTGGGTGTTGTATGTCAGTAATAAATCACTAGATTCTATACCTGAAAATAATATACTGATATTATACTGTACATTAACTGCAATTTAAATAAAAACTTGGGGGGGGGGGCACCTGGATGGCTCAGTGGGTTAAGCCTCTGCTTTTGGCTCAGGTCATGATCTCAGGGTCCTGGGATGGAGCCGCGCATCGGGCTCTCTGCTCAGCAGGGAGCCTGCTTCCTCCTCTCTCTCTGCCTGCCTCTCTGCTTACTTGTGATCTCTGTCAAATAAATAAATAAAATCTTTAAATAAATAAATAAATAAATAAATAAAAATTTGGGGGGGGGGGAAGGCCATAGATCTATCTACTTCCACTAAAAACTGCCAATGTATTTAGTCAAAGATATAGAATAATAAACATGAAGTGGTCAGATATACTAGAAACAGAGTTGTATATTGTGTAAGAGGGATCCTTGGCTCCTCTGACCCCAGAGGCAGAGAGGAGTCAGGTAGCACAGGAAACATGGACACTGTTCCTACATGTTAAGATCTCATCAAATCTGAGATCAACTTTGTGCTGTGCCACAGCCCTTTTTAAAAGTAGCCGCTGATGATTCTGGGAAAAGTTATACAGGATTTATGCCTCCATAAGAAATATCTGTGGACCTTTAGAACTATTATATTCTTTTTTTTAATTTTTTATTTTTTTATAAACATATAATGTATTTTTATCCCCAGGGGTACATGTCTGTGACTCGCCATAGAACTATTATATTCTTGAGCCAAATGCAGAATCTGATCCTACACCCTGGGAAGGAATGAACATAGTGATTTCTTTTCAACATGCCCTCACCTCTTACCTTCTTTATTCTTTTGGCAGGTCATCAAGATAATTTTTGGCTCTAGTAGAAAAAAGCAAAACAGCACTCCCAGCACTAGATCACCCACGTAAAAAAAACGTGGAGATGAGAGGGGAAGGAAGAGGTCTCCTCACTCCCTACATTGCTCTGGCCCCTAAATACAGTCTAATTAAAACAGTAGGCTAAACTAGGCTTAAAAATCACAAAATACCTGCGGCTTACATACAAGAAGTTATTTATTGATCCTGCCTTTGCAGATTGCCTAGAGTTTTGTTTAGTTTAAGCTGGATTCTAGGACATGGTTCATTTCAGGCCAGTTTCACAAACCTCTCATGATCCTTGAACGGAAGGCTAACCAAGGCACATCTTTACATGAAGAAAGGCAGGAACACAGGGGACAACAATCTTAAACAGACACATTTCAAGCCTCAACTCTCATTTGCTAATATCCCATCAAATAAGTCACACACTCAAGGCCACACTGAGTGGGAAAGCAAATGTATTCTTCCCATATAGGGCAAGGAGAGGGAATGAATATTTCTAGACGATAGTCCAATTTACAATAGAACACAAGGACCCCAGTTATAGCTCTATTCTCTTAAAGGAGCTAAGTTAAGGTCTACTAAAAGCTTTGCTGAAGCCCCTCAGATTCTAGTCACTGAGCTCCATTTTATTTTTTTTCTTTTCTTACCCATCTGACCTGGAAAAGTTACCTGATCCAAAGGAAAAGGAGAAGGCTGAGGATTTAGGGATTTGTTCTAGGAAAGGAAAAGACTCCTTCAGGAATTCCCACTCTACAGAGATAAGATAGGCCAGGGGGGTATTGTTCATTGGAGGGCTGGCTGGTAATGGAGCAGGAGCACTGAGGATGCAAAGAATGAACCACCCACCATTCTTGAACACAGGCCAACAGTCTGGATTAGCTTAACATTCTTTATTTCTGCTATTTGAAGCTTTTCTCGCAAATGTTAAGTAACTTTACGTCGCTATAGACTATTGTTGCAAGAGCATAGGTGAACTCCCTTACTTAGGGACTCAGTAAACAGAAACCAGATCTCTAGATATACAGACTCAATACGTGATGCAATTGAAAGCAAATCACTTGGCTACTGGTTCTCTTCTTCCCACTGTTTCCAGCGAACCTCTCCTGTCATATTTTCTGTGAGAATTTCAGCAAGTGTGATCTCTGTTCTGTTCATTTACTGATGCTTTTTGCCTTGATGCCCCAGCTGTGTTTCTATGCCTGGTTCTTCCCTTTGGCTCAAATCAAATTGTTTATTTCTTAAGAGCCAGAAGCATCCACAGGGAGTTAAGCAATGATTTCTAAGCATCTAGAGAATTGTGTGTTCTCATGCTATAAAATTGGGGGAGGGAGTTTAATAGAAACTGAAGGATTTTCAACTCAAAAAGTCCCATTCAGTTAAAACCTCCCTCTTAGGTTTCTTTTTGGACTACAAACAATAATGCTGAGCCAAAATAACTCTAATTGCTGTGAATTGTTACAAGACCTCAAACTACCCAAAACTCTGTTACCTGGAATGTAAGCTAAACTATATCAAGCCATATATGAAAGTGGCAAGATCAGAAACTTCTAGCATGATTTTTTTTTTCCCCACGAAGTCAAAATCCAGTGGCAATCCCAAGGTCAGAACAGATTACATTTATATCCTAGTTAGCCTCTGGGATCTGTTCCTATAGGCAACAGCTTAAGTGATTCAACTCTAGGTAATGTTGTTAAAGAACAGTCCCTATACAAATTTATTCCCAATGTGTATACAGGCTATAGGTTTCAAATATCCTGAAGTTGGATACATCAACAATAATTTCTTTTAAAAAAAAAAAAGAAAGATTTTTCATATTTATTTGTCAGAGAGAGAGCACACACAGGCAGGGGGAATAGCAGGCAGAGGGAGAATCAGGCTCTGTACTAATCAGGGAGCCCAATGTGGAACTAGATCTCAGGACCCTGAGATCATGACCTGAGCCAAAGGTAGATGCTTAACCGAAGCCACCCTTGCGTCCCTCCAACAATAATTTCTGCCAGCTACTATACATATACAATTACCAGCAACTTTCTCCCAGGGTTCACTGATGAGGAATATACCCTTCATAATGTTAAAAAGCCATCAGTCAGGAAGTAGAACTCCTTTATCACTAGTTCATTCAAGATGTTGATGTTGGGGACGCCTGGGTGGCTCAGTTGGTTAAGCGGCTGCCTTCGGCTCAGGTCATGATCCCAGTGTCCTGGGATCGAGTCCCACATCAGGCTCCTTGCTCGGCGGGGAGGCTGCTTCTCCCTCTGCCTCTGCCTGCCACTCTGTCTGCCTGTGCTCGCTCTCTCTCTCTGACAAATAAATTTAAAAATTTTAAAAAAAAAAAGATGTTGATGTTGACAACTTTCCAACCAATAAAGAAATTTCAACATTAAATATGTTACTCTTCTTTGAAGATGTTTATACCACCTCAGTACTATATAACCCATAACTCTCTTCTAGTTATTGAGTCAAATCTGTTCATGAAGTCATCAAGTAATGGCCAAAGAGAATCTAAAGTGGAATAAGCTAGCATAGTTCATTAACAGTGACACAAATGTAGAAACACACAACACTTACATGTATTAACTCCTATTCTTGGCTTATACACTTTGAAAAATATGTCCTAAACTATCTAATACAAAAATGGAAATTATGAATATACATGTTTATGGGTTCATGTATATCTCCCATATATTATTTCCAAATTAACACTATTCTGCATAACTGCTGTCCAGATGAGTGGTAATCAAGTTATGCTTTAACACTAAAAAGCTTCATCTGTTCTCCAAAACAGTTAAGTTCATCATCAGAATAAGGGTGTGCTACCCGCTTGTGTGCCACCTTAGTTTTACATGTCCCACCTGTTGTTCCAGCCATTTCTCAAGGACCAGTGTCTTTGAAGCCTTCAACCGGCCTTATGCAGGCAGTCTGGAGGTACTTCCCGTTCACACAATTGAGCTTTCACGTTTTTGATTCTAGGAAGTACTACACCTTGTCATGCATCTGGCACACATTCATGAGCACTGCAGGAGTTCAAAAGGATCAATACCTTTGGAGTCATTGTTGACCAGTGAGGATGGAACCTTTAGATAAAGGCTTTTCTTTTTTTGTCTCCCAGGTAGTTAAAATACAAAAAACACAACTGGTGAGTCAGCAGGGTGAGAAAGAGGCTCTTAGACTACATGAAGACAAGAGGCCAGCAATTCCCACTGAGTCTAGATTTCCAGCTATCTCCTTGCAGTGATTTAGATAAATAAATAAATTGTCATAGACTTTCTAAACTGGGCAAGTGCTTGGAGGACTGAGTCAGCCAATATTAAGTGAAGAAGAACCAAGCAGCATGTAACTTAATAGGTAACAAAATGGTCATTTGAAGACACTGTCCATGTACCAGCTTACAAGCAGCCACCACCATTCACCCATAGAACCATACAACAACATCTTTCTCCCCGTTAAAGATCAACACCTGGTCAGCCCTGCCCATACCAAGGTCTTCTCATCACATTGGACAGCCAGGTAAATAGGTTTGTTTGTTTTTTTTTCTTATGAAGTACATAAGGCTCCTCAGGGCATACTACAAAAATTTGCAAAATACATCCTCAAAAAAAAAAAAAAAATCCTTGTGTTGTCTCCCTTTCCTTCTTGGTTTCATCTTCTTACTCCTGTTCCATAAGAGGACTTTCCAAATGAACTACCTGCACAGAAATCACTATCTCAGGTTCCGCACTCAGGAGAACACCAACTGAAGTCTTCTGTAAGGAAACCAAATGTTGCAGACAGATCTAATGATATTCATCATACTATACTTGTCTAGACAGCAATATCAATGGTTTAGGATGTTTTTTTCCAAATACTGGGTTAAAACCAGTATTTTTCTAATTTCTATTATGTAGGCAATTCAATTATAGATTGTTTTTACTTTAACATTTGTATTTTAGTTTGCAACAGATATTCTATAGTAATTGGTAATATTTTATTTGGACTCAACTTTCTAGAAAATTCCATCCATAATGTTATATAGAATGTTAAGAGAATGTAACCCCAATATCCATTTACCTACTTTCTAATGGAAACCCCTGCAGAGATTTGGAGAGATGATGTGCTTAACTACAGGACTACATGAGTGAGCTAAGTGAGCACTATGTAGCAAAGTTCTAGGGAATGAAATGAAGTGAAAGAGTAAAGGACTTTCAGGAATACTCTTTAAAGGAAAATACGGTCTTTTCAGACTTCTTTGCCTTTCCTCTTCTGGCTTGCCAGGAAAATGGTTGTGGTGACTAGATATCCAGCACCCATTTGAACTATGAGGTGACTGAGAAATGAAGCCAAGTGTAGGAGATGCAGGAATTGAAATTTGAAGAGCCCATGGAATTGCCATGACAGCTCTGAATGACCCACTCTCAGATTTCTGTTATGTAAGAAATAATCCTTTGAAGAACCATTATTTGGGGTTTATCTCTCACAGGCCACCAAAAATAATTCTAACTTACAAAGCCTCTCATGTAGAAATTCCAGGCAAGTGGTTCATTAAGGCAGTGGTTCTAATTCATTAAGGGGAATGCGGTCCCAAGATTTGTTTGGTAGGGTCTGGACACACTTTCAGTTGTCCCAAATTGAGTGTTGCTACTGGGATCTGGTAAAGGCTAGTGATGATGCTAACCATCCTATAATGAATGCACGGAACAGTGTCACCAAGAATTATCTGGCCTAAAATATCAGTAATGTCAAAGCTGAGAAATTCTGCATTAAGCCAATTTACCTCCATATATTTCTCTCAACACAAAAAAGAAGCTGTCCAAATAATCTTAGAATAAACTCATATTGTTTGCTCATCGCCTTTGGCTTTAGCCTGATTAGTACTACTTTTCTCTTCGAATGTAGCAGTTTTTAACTTTTCCAATTCATTAAGAACATATCCTCTCCACCCCCCACTTTTTTAACTTGAGAGAGATCAATGACTGATAAAGTGAGAACTTGAGTTTAGGACAACTGGGCGAAGTACCAGATATAACCCAATTTTACTCACTGCATTGTTTTCTTTCTTAGAGTTCAAGAGGTTTGCCACTGTGGGAGGTGATAACATGTGTTCACTTATTTTTCCTGAATTTCATTAGGACAAAAAAATATTTTCTGCTCACTTTCTTATTAAATAAAATATGTTAGTCATAGGACATTTAGAATCTATTGAGCAAAGGAAAGAAAATTACAACCATTCATAATTTCAATAGTCCCAGAAAAACTATTATCTGCAATGTATACTTATAGATCATTTCTATGTATATCCATTAGTACATAAATGAGACTCTACTTTACCTGCTCTTTATTATAGCTCTCCCCCCACACTCAGAAGTAGATCCTTCTTTATCAATGGTTATCCATCTCTTTCAGAAGTCAAGGGACCGCCCCCCTTTTAAAAGGGAAAAATGTCTGGCCACATTTCTCAATGATAGAGTTATACAAGATTGGCTCTGTTTTAAGGATACCTCCTTAAAACCCTGGGGAGCTTTCCTTACCCATAGCAACCAAGGCCACTCTTCCTATATTTGTTTGTAGCATCTTCAATTGCCTTGTAAATGACACCATCCATCCATCTCCCTCAAACACACTCATGAGCGCACACCCGCACAGATGTACACACACACACATATAACCGTAATAGAAAAATATTTCAGGTTTTATATTTAATACATTTCCCAGGGAAACCTATGAGAAGACACCTGATATAAGCAAAACATCAAATAGAAAAAGAACCCCTTAGTTTACTACTAACTCAAAGAGCAAATTGAAAGCTATTAAAAGAGATGGCTCAGGAGGGGAGCTACCTTACCTGCAGAAACAGGTGGTTGGGGTTATAGTTTGCCCTTACCACCCTAAGATACTTCGTAAAGAATAGAAAATCATAAGGTTGAAAATCCATAGTTTTGTGAATTAACATCCTGCTCCAAGTATTTTGCATGAACTCACTAAGGGATGATCACTGTAGTAAAAGAACTTCAGCTGATTTGCTGGGCCACAATGCCCAAGGTTTGCCTCCTCTGGGCTGCACTAGTGAATTACACTTTCAATGTTAGCCAATTCTGATTCAATGGGAGCTAGTTTCACCTCTGCAAGTTGTAGATAATTGGTATCAATGGAAAATTATTGTACATAAACATGAAAATGAATCCTGTTTGGAAGGACCTTTCCCTTCCCCACAAGGAAAAGATTGTTTTGACACTTGGGCAGAAGAGGATTAATTCAGCAAGCTTGCATAACTCAGACCTTGTACGTTCCAAACAAAGGCCTCTCTTCAGGACTTGGTCAGTCCAAGGAGAAAACCTTGGAGCCCTAAGAATATTCTTCCTGATAAGGTTTTATAGGTTTTTAGGCCTTGAGCTAGTCTGTACCATTTAGGCCAGACAAGTGTATACTAACTGTGCAACTTATGGGGAAAGGCTTTTATTGCTCTGAGGGGTGGGCTGGAGTCAGAGTGGCTGAGGTCAGGTGGTCCCCGTGTATCCATTTGACTACCAATAAAATCCATGGCCACCAACCCTCGGGTGAGCTTCCCTTCCCATGTGTTGTCACACATCATTGCTGGAAGAACTACATGCAGCCCTCTAAGATTTCAGAGAAGAGACACCTGGAAATGTGTGCCTGGCTTCTCCCACATCTTGCCCTCTGTGTCTTTTGTCTTTGCTGATTCTGTGTCCGATCTGCATCGTTTTACTGTATCAATCCATAACCATAAGAAGAGCTTCTGAGCTTCTACCTAATCACTGAGCCTGAGGGTGTTCTTGGAGACCAACACTCCTCTATTTGCATATTCTTCTTAGTATCCCAGATCTATAAATGTATCTGTTCTTTGGGTTTTCCTTTGAACCAGTATAGCATTATCCTGATTCCCTTGTTAGTCAGTTAAATATTTAACATCTGTTTGTTCATTTTATGTCAGTAAGTCATGATTTTAGCTTAAAATAAAAACAACAACTTAGTAACAGCAAAGTTTCCTTAAATACTGGGAGACTCTCCTAGGGTAACCACGAACTAAGATCCTGTTCCCTTACAGCTTTGTTACTGGTGAGTATCTGAGGTCCAAGACAAAATTCTCTCTGTATATACTGTGCAAAACCATGTTAGCAAGTGGCAATAAAGGAGAGTTATACCATGTGTTCAGTAGCTAAGCTCTCCTGATTAGCAGACCAGAAGACTCTCAAGAGGCAGATTCAGTAAGACTCTGGTGGCAGACCCAGTCTGTCTTCTGTAAGCCTAGGTGGCAGGGGTCTCTTTGAAGTGGAGGTTCACAGTACCCCAAGAGCTGCCTGGATATTATTCCACTGCTAAGGTTGCTAAATTCTAAAACCTCATTCATACATTTGCCATCAGAGATATATACAAACTTCCTAAGCAACCATCTATGTTTAACGCCTTTATTTCACTGATGAAAAATTATTTTTAACACCCCTCATGCTAATAATAAACCTCTCTTGTGTAAATTTCCATATAAGAGTGCTAAGTTACCACCTCTGAAGTGTGGATTCCTGAAGAGGGTACTATAAACACCAACTTTCCCCAAGGTGCAAATTAGAGTTAACTTGCATATATAAACATATCACACTATTAATACCCAAATAGTCTTAAAGTCTACACAAACAATAGCAGTGGTAGGAAGAACACAAACTCATAGCAATCGTGGTCTTTCTTTCAGGTATGCTTGGTTTTCCTTCTTTCTTAATTACTAATCAAAAATTTTTGAGCATCTACTACATAAGAATAGGATTATTAGGTTATTGAGTTATTTAAAGATGATTAAGTCTTGGTATCTTCAAATATAATAGGAAGAAAACAGACTTACCAAGTGTTCTAGGATGTAGTAGTGACTTTATAAATAGTATCTTTATTTTTCACAATAACCTTGAAAGTTTGGTATTATCACCCATCATATAAAAGATAAAGCAGAAGGCTTATATCTTGTCACACAAGGTGATGAAATCCACACTAACCAGAATGAATGTGTCTTAACCCATGTTCTTCTCCTTGAGCAGAGCAAGTCTCCCTCTCCCTACCTCCCAACCCTCCTCCCAAATTGGACTAACATAAATACAGAAGTATCAGTTCCTAAGCACCTTCATAGTGGAAAGAAATTCACCTTCAACAAGAGATTTGTAGGATTAGCCATTGTGTTAAGTACAATATATGTCTTATTTTCTCAAAGATTCTAAAAACTTTGACAGATAATAAAGGAAAATAAGTTGGCTTGATTAGACATAAAGTAAATGATTGAGATTCGAACTAAACTTTTTTACGTACTTTCTATATCCTCCTACCAAGTTAGTAAAGCAAAAAAAAAAAAAAAAAAATTAAAGTGTCCATTATCATTAGACATGAGGGTGGGATTGGGTCTGGATTAATCTAAATTCATGAAGAATGTTAGGTTTAAGCCTTAAATATTGAAGATTTGTACATATGAAACTGTATGAAATCGTGAGAAAAGTTCAGAAAACAGTGAACTCGTTAACATGAATGGAACTAGGGTTTTCAAAAGGTATAGAAATATATGCAAATTCATATGGAAAGTACTTATTCAATGAATAACCATTGAGTAGCACCCCTTCTTCAAGATACTGGAGATAAACAGTGAATAAAATGGACAAAAATACCAGCCCTTCAGTGAGCTTATTTTCTAGAAATATCAGTGCAAATAAGTTAGGAATGAATGGACTATCCAATAGTTTTATTAGTGTGCTGTGGAGAATTGCCTGCCAAGATGAAGTGTTTATTAAATCCCTATTTCACACAGTAAGTACATTTTAAGCAGATTAAGAATCTATATGATAAAGTAAAACGCTAAAGTTAGGAGAAAGTAACATTTTCATATGGTTTGGATTCACAGAAATTGCAACATAATATTAACAAAATCTTATGAAAATAGATATTTTCTATAATAAAATGAAGGCACACTACAATATGTGGCTATAGCAACACTACAACACATGAGATCCTCCTGCTAAGTCAGAAAAATTTGTGTGAGCCATCAAAAATTCACTATAAGCTTCATACGTGTTATGTAACCCAAGGGAAAAAACAGATCTAGAAGGTCTTTTTCATTAAAAAACATTTATTGATCTTAGGATCCCAGTATTTCAAACAACTTTATTAGATGGAAATACATCATTAAGCTCTTGAGCCCCAAATAATTTTGTTTTAATTGTGCTTGATCTGTAGAGGGGTTGTAAATTTCGGTGTATGGCTAGAAAGTTCAGTAACATGAGTGATGAGACCAACATCCTTCAAGCTGATGAGTGGGACATGGTAACTAAAAATGGGGCTCAATATGATTCAGTGTAGGAAAAGAATCCGTGGTTCTCCACTGCTCCTAATCTCCTGCCCAAACAAAATCTCTGGGAGAAAGTGAGCTCAGTTCACCAGTCTGTAGAATGTCCCTCAATAGGGATTTATCTAATATTTTTTCTCATGATTCAGCCCTGAGTAGGAGTTTTGAGGAAGAAGCCCACAGAGGCAAAGTCACATACATCAAAATGACATCACTGTGGATGTTAACCTTGACCACCTGGCTAGGGCAGTAGTTATGAGGTTTCTCCAGTGTAAAGTTGCTCTCTCCTCAGGTGCCTCCCCCCTACCCATTTGCCCCCTTTTTCCAAATGGTACTCTTTGTCAGAAGTCCCTCAGTGCAGCCCACAGTTGAGGATTGAGGAATGTCCTTGATAGGGAAATACCTACATAAATCATTTGAAATTTTTCCACATGGAAGATTTGCCTATCCTCATTTATGCATATATTTGATCATTCATATTGTTCCACTTTGAATACTGGGAGTTCTTTCACTTAGATCCCAGGACCCTTTGACAGCCACTGGCTTGAGTGTGCATGTGCACATGTGTATATATTTTAATAAGTATGTCCTTACATTCTCTCACTAAAAGTTTCCAGTCTTATTTGGTATGTAGGTCATGGCCAACCCTAGGGTCAGCCATTACTCCAGGGACCCATGGTTCCTTTTATTGGAGAATGACCAAAGCACCCCAGAACACAATGCACATAACAAATAGTACTTTTCTCAAGTACTTCTAAAATGTTATTATCCACTTAAGAAAAGGCAAACACTCTGATAGAGATATAAGCAATAAGTATGTACAGGTAATTCACAGAGAAACCTGAATGTCCAATGAATATATGAAAAGATCCTTAACTTCACTAGCATATTATTTTTCTATAGCTGCTTTTGAAGGTTACTATGAATGGAGTAGTTGGAAATAAGACAAAATTTCCTACCTTACAGGAAGTCTAATGGGGTCCCACTGGGCCAAGATCAAGATGGCAGCAGGGTACATTTCTGCCTAGAGGCTCTCCTTACCTTTTCCAGCTTTTAGAGGCCACCTGCCTCCTTGACTGGTCCTCTTCCTCCATCTTCAAATCCAGCAACATCCGCACAAGACCCTCTCATGTTGCTGTCTCCCTAGTTCTCCTCTTCTGCTGTCTTGTTCCACTTTTGAGAACACTTGTGATTAAATTGGAACCACTTGGATAATACAAGCTACTATCCTTCCTCAGTGTCAGTGTCAGCTGATAACACATCATTTTACCTGCAAACCTCCACAATTTAACATATTCACGGGTTTTGGTGAGTAGGCCGTGGACATCTGGGGCGGGTGTCAATATTCTGCTTACCACAATTAGTATCATGGGACTTCAATAAAAAACAAGCTCACCTAGTTTCATAAACTACCAAAGGTTAAATTGATTCACCTACTTTGACTTTGGTCTTTTAACTTAAAGAACCACATTTACAGACAAAGAAACTCAAGTAAGTAGGTACAAAGTATCTAAGATCATGTCCATTCTTTTGAACAGCAGAAAAATTTGAAACTAGCTAATTTTTCAACAGGAGGAGATGGATAAATAGTAATAATCATAGAGCAATATATTATATAACAATTAAAATGCATTAAACAGATCTACACATATATAACATGATATGTCATAATCATAATATAAATTAAACATGCAGAAGATTAGTATTTATGTAATTGTTTAAATACACACATATACATGTAACATTTGCAACATAATATGTGGGGCTTTTTAAGAAAAATACAAAATAAAGTGAAAACGTAACTTAGGTACATAAATGAGGACTTATTTAGATTAAAAAAAGGCAATCCCAATAAATTACTAAAGTCACTTTTTTCTGAGATCCCCATAAACAATTTATCAGAAATGAAATCTGGCTTTCCCCCTTCCTAGAGGACTCTTCAATGCCTTTCGAGAGCCAAGTTTGCTGGAAGGACAATGCTGGGGCTTCATTCACTTCAAGAAAAATACACCTCTATGATTTTTATATGATATAAAAGCATAGACACATAGACACATATAAAAGCATAGACACAACCCTTTTACCCCCATTCAGTATCTCCCAGCATAGCTATCTCCCCTTTTAGACTGTTCTGTCTTCACCGACACCACTGTCTTCTGAGCACCTTAATTATTGTCCTAACTTCCTGTTCTCCCTGCTTCCATCCTTGCCCCCATTTTCTGTTCTGGACAGAGCAGCCCAGATGTTCTTTTAGAATACAGATCATATTGTACCACTCCTGTCTGTACAACCTTCCAGTGGCTTCACATAGAACAGACCACAGTTTTTACAGCAGCTTTGTTATGGCTCCTTGTTATGTTCAGTCTTCAAGAATTTGGTACGTGAAGCTTTCCTCTAGACAGCCATGTGTCTACTTCCTTTGCTTACGTGGACCCCAACTAAAATGCTGTTTATGCGAGAAGCGTCTCCAGATAAAACCTCTTTATTCAAAACAGCTCTGCACTACCGCCATCTTTCAGTCCCTTCCTTTCCTGTCTTCTTATTAGTTACCATCTCATAACACCCATTCAGTTGTTGACTGTCTTTCCCACTGAGTAGAAGCTATGGGGAGCAGGGTTGCCTCATTCTCTGAGGTAGCCAGTGTACATAAAGAGCACTCTTGTAAATATTGATTGCATGGGAACTGATTGAATGAATGAGAAATCCAAGTTGGAGTAAGGATTTTAATTTGTTTAAAGGAGGAGGCTTTTGAGGAAAGAGCATTTCCATATATGCAAGGAAAGGTCATAGAGAAAAGAGAAGTGTAGGGATTTATCTGGAAGGGAGAGATGAAAACAAACAGGTCACTGGTCAGGCAACAAGAGACATACCGGGAAGACAAAGGGACAAGGAAACAACTGCAGCTTATTTTTCTCTGGGGCATCAGGTTTATATGAGAAAACAATCTTAAAATGCTTTTTCAAAAGGTTCCAGTTCAAGATGATGATGGCGGAGGATCCTGAACTCACCCCCTCCCAGTGAGGAGCAGGCTAGAGAGAGATTGAAAACCACTGGTCTTAAATGCCAAGATATGAAGGGTATTTTTATCCAATCGTCGAGGATCGATTTGGAGATGTTTTAAAATGCCAATGATGCAATCAGAGACATGCTTCAGAAGAACTAATCCACAGTTGTATAATAGACAAATTAAAGAGTGAAGCCATGAGAATTAGAAAGTGGGTTAGGTGGTTATTTAAAACAAGAAGTCGCAAGGCTTTGAATTATCTGTAATTTTGAAGAGACTCAGTAGACGAATGGAAGTATACACAATTAGTCACATTTATCCTGGCTACAGGTTAAAACTGCCTTGGAAACTTTCTTAACAATCCCGTCCATGCCTGGACCACACCTCATTCAATTAAAGTAGAGGACCTCATATAAGACCCATATATTAAGATTTTTTTAAAGCCCCCAATTCGTTCTAATATGCAGCCAGGATTGATAATCACAACTAAGAGAGGAATTAATCTCATCATTGGGACAGTGATTCTCAAAGTGCTGGTCTTCTCAGTATCAACTGAGGATTTGCTCGAAATGCAGATTCCTAATTTGTTAGAATTAGAACCCACCCAGGCCTACAGAATCAAAAACTGCAGGGTGGGACCCAGCAGTCTGTTTCTTCACAAATCCCCCAAGTGATTCTGACACACAGTGTTGTTTGAAAATCACTGGCCTAGGGTTGCCAGATTTAGCAAATAAAATTACAGTATGTCTCATGGAGCATACTTGTACTAAAATATCATTTGTCGCTTAACTGACATTCAAATTTCATTGGGCATCTTGTATTTTATCTGCCAATCCTAAGCTAAAGAGCTAGAATGGCATTATTGCAGAAATTATATTTGTAAGCATAAATGCTTGAGGAAAAAAATGGATCATCAACTAATTAAAGGAGGAGAGGTAACAGAAAGATCTGGCTTTGTTGAGAAGACCATGGATATGGTTGTAAACACCTTGGGATTAAGTTGTCTGGGGAAATCCAGGTGAATGTGTCACATAGAACATATTAACATATTGGAAATAGGCAGATAGAAATGTTCATATAAATACTCTAACTAAGGAAGTGAGTATCAGAAGACAATGTGTCAAAACCATGAGCTTTAGGGAAACATCTATTTTAATGAGAGAAGAGAGATTACCAAGCTAATGAGAGGAAGAAATCATGTCCTTTTTAATGTATTTACCACCAATTTCTTTGGACGATCATTATACTATAGAATATTCATTAACTTTTCAATATATGCAAAGGGTGCTAGTAAGCCCTTTGAAGGCAGGGACCAGAGATCTCATGCTTTACAAAAAATTACTCACCATACATACAAGCAAATTAATATACACACAGGGGTGAGTCAGTGAGCTTTCAATTAACCTCTTTTAAGTGAATGACTGGATTAACAGGTGGGAATTAAATGAGAAAGAAAACTGTTTGTGCCATTAAGATATAGCTGGAACGAAAATGTGCCTATCCCAGCAGTATACAATCAGTCTGTGTCAGGCTCAAAGAGCAGCCAGTAGTTTTGTTTCGCTGTCTGAAAAAATGGTCTGAAAAAATGGTCGGGAGAGGGAAGGTTAATGGTGTGCCTTCTATTTAGTACTTCAGGAAATAACTAAAACAGCCTTACAAACAATGACACATGATATTTGAATGGAGGCTCGGGTCTGAAAGGACATGAGAAAATTATAAAACCGCCACGCTGGAAAAATGATGATATATGAAGAGTACTTAGTGCTTTATTTCCTGAATATCCTTGTGTTTTAATGGAATGCTTCTTTCTACACTAATCAATAATGCATTTTGGTGGAATGCTTTTGACTTGAAAATGCAGAGGTACTTCTGGCAACCCAGCCTCGACTGGCCTTGTGGTAGGTCGCGTTATCATTAAAAAAGGAACTGGTTGTAAAAATAAGTCTTCATCTCAACGGAAGAATTTATTGCTCCAATAAAAGGAAAGGCCCCCAAGGTTTACGGACTCCACTTTACTGAAGAAAGAGAAAGTAAAGCTTAGGGATTTTTCTGTATTATATGACATGGTAGCAAACGTGGGCAGAGGTGGTGAATAGCTGAACATATTAAAGGACGTTCAGCCCAAGGGGAAAAATACAGGATGGACATTTGGGTTGTTGAAATAAAAATGAACCTCATTTGGGAAGGTGCAAGTGAGAGGTAATTTGAGTCTATTTTACTCTATAGGATCTTAGCGGGATGTTTCTACTGCTCTAGTAAATCATTTATTGAAACTGCCTCTTTGGGCAGTATGTTCGTTTCCTATTGCTGCCGAAACAAATGGACATGAGCTGAGCGGCTTAAAACAACACAAATTTATTATTTTGCAGTTCTGAATGTCAGAATTCCAAAATGAGGCTTTGCTGGGCTAAAATCAAAGTATTGGCCTGGGTGTGTTCCTTCTGGAAGCGCCAGGGGAGAATCCAGATCCTTGCCTTTTCCAGTTTGTAGAGATTTCCTGAATTCCTTGACTCATGTTCCTTTCTCCATCTCCAGAATCAACAATGGCCAGGAGTGTCTGTCTCACATCGAATCTCTGAAACACTGCCTTCTTCTTGCACATAGAAAGACCCTGGTAACCTAGATGATGACATCATCTCCCCATTCCAAGGTCCTAAACTTAACCACATCTACAAAGTCTCTTTGGTCCTGTCAGAGAACATACTTACAGGTTCCTTGGATTAGCGCGTGGACATCTTGGGAGGCGTTACTGTGCCTACCACAGAGAAGTGATATCTTTTGGCATTCCTGTTTGAATGTATATGTTCCTCAGTAAACAGATTCATAAGGAGTTGAGCACTGTGAGACTTTTCAGGTATGAATGACCATTTTAAAGTGTGTCTGTGTTCTTTCTGCTTTGTGCCTCGTCAACAGTCATAAAAATGACCATTAGTATTTAAGCAGTGATATTTCTACTTACTCAAAGGGCAAGAGAGAAGCCATTTTAGTTCTTTTATAGATCTCAAGGCTATTGAAAAGTCACCAAGACTAAGACCTTATTATGTCCATAAAATCTATTTCACATAAAGATGCACCGGAAGAGGTGTGTATTGGGAAGGATAACATTTTACCTGGTCTTGTTTTATATTATCCTCACTGTCATGAAAAACAGAGGTGGGGGATGTCTCAGAGAAGCAGAGCTGCTAAAAGAGAGAGAAGATGAAACCATCCATGTTGTTGAAAGGAGATGAGATACTGTGAAATCAGTGATGATCACTGAAGCATCATCAACGTGGAGGGAAGGTCTGAGCACAATAATTAAACCAGGCAGGGTGCAAAGACTATAGCAGCATGTGTCCAATAAGAAATAAGGTATTGGGGCACCTGGGTGGCTCAGTGGGTTAAAGCCTCTGCCTTCGGCTCGGATCATGATCACAGGATCCTGGGATCGAGCCCCGCATTGGGCTCTCTGCTCAGCAGGGAGCCTGATTCCCCCTCTCTCTCTGCCTGCCTCTCTGCCTACTTTTGATCTCTGCCTGTCAAATAAATAAATAAAATCTTAAAAAAAAAAAAAAGGAGCACACACAACAGAGAAGATAGGGGTATGAAGGGGAAAGAAACTCAGAAAGGAGGGCAACTGCCATTCGGTTCATCTGGGACCCAAGAGAACAGAATTGGCACAAAAGAAATGCAGCTACAAAATGAAAAAGCATGAAGTTGTTAATAGTATCATAAAGGAAATTAAAGGGGTCAAATCAATGCTTCAAGAGGCAACTCGACAGTGACAGCTCAGATCTTCACACACAGGGCTCTGCTTTTGAAGTAAAATCAGTTAAAACACTCGTAGATTATTCTGCAGGATCAGAGTGGGCTGGGATAGGTAGACCAAAGGCAGAATAAAAAGTGTAATATAGTGGAAACATTATCAGACATAAAACAAAAACAGAAAAGTTTTTTGTCTCATTTAAAAGGCCCCTGAGCAGCAGGGCAAAGTAGAATAACTGGAAAAAAAAATGTTTTTGTTCTCTGTAAAATGGAAAGGACTAGAACATGCTTTTGTCTGAGAAGCTATGTTAATGTAATAATACAGATGTGCTCAGTCTTCTATTCCACAAAAACCAACTGAGGAGAAAATGCATTTATCCCAATTAGAATCTGCAGCAGTGTGGAAGAGAGAGGACATGCTGGCAGACGAACTCATGTCTCTGGAACCAGCAACCCCCATCTGTGTTTGCATAACACACTTTTGGGGTTTTTCAATTTTTGTGGGTTTGGTTTATTGGATTGGGAACAATTTTAATTATGCAATAAATTATGCAATAAATTTAATTATGCAATAAAACAAAGATGCAAGCAATACAAAAGTGTTTGAAACATTCCTTTTCACATTTTCCCAAACACCCCAATCCTGTCATCCTTCTTCAAAGTAAACGTCCATAAGACTCTAGAGTGTTTCCTTTTGGGTAATGATCTGCATATTCATATGAAATACATATACAAATATTTACAATGACAGTTAATGAACTTATGCCTATTCTACTTTCATTTTATTTAATAATATGTATTAAATACCTTTTTATCTCTTACTCTCTATCTTAAACCTTCTATGGTATTCCACAGTACCATAATCCATTTTTCTCTTGATAGACATTACTTAGATTTTTCCAGTATTTTGTCATTATACAAGATACACTCGCTATGAATGGTTTTTTTATACGCACACACATACAAATATATTTTTTTTCTTTGCAGAGCAAATTGCTAGAAGTAGGAGTTTTATGTCAAAGGGTACGCACATTTTCTTCTCCTGAAAAAAATGTTTCTCCAGTCATTCTCCAAAATAACAGTAGCAGTTTACATTTCTGCCAAAGGAAAATGAGCATGCTTGTCCACGTCCTTATGAACACCGAATATCATTGATTTAATGATTTAAAATTTTCAAGTGTATTACTAAAGATAGCAAGATATTTATAAATTATCTTAGAATGAACAACATATGGAAAAAGTCAAATATAACAGGTAAAAATGGTTTATCATTAGATTTTTTATTTGTAATTACATAGTTATTAATGGGATTTAGTATCTTTTCCGATGTTATTGACAATTTGTCTTTTGTTTTCTGGAAATTGCTTGCTTTATTTTTTACTGATTTTTCTACTAAATTATTTACATTTCTTTCTTCATTGGGAGTGTTTTAGTCAGTTTGGGCTACCTTAACAAAAGACCATAGTATGGGTAGCTTATAAGCTACAGAATTATTTCTCACAGTTCTGGAGGCCAGAAGTTCAAGATCAGGGCCAGCTTGGTCAGGTGAGACCCTCTTCCAGGTCACAGACTTCTCACTGTATCCTTCCATTTTTCGTGGTGGAAGGGACAAGGGAGCTCGGTGGGGCCTCTTTTATAAGAGCACTAATTCCATTCATGAGGGCTCTACCTCATGACCTAATCACCTCCCAGAGATCCCACCTCCGAACACCATCACCTCCAGCATTAAGTTTTCAACACATCAATCTTGGTGGGACATATTCAGACCATATGGGGACAAATCTCAGTAAAATCTTTGCTGGATATTTGTCACAATTATTTTATTCATTCTGTCACATCTTACAGATATTTCCTTCCATTTTCAGCCTGCTTGCTACGTGTTTTTAATTAGCCCTGCATAGTGCACATCATCAAATATTTTCCAGCATCTATCAATTAATCATTTTTTCATTATCATCATACCAATCTTTCTTTCTTGAAATAAACCCACCTATTTAGTTATTATCGCCGAACAAACCGTGCCAAATAAAGTGGCAAAAACAAACAAAGGAGCATTTTATTGTACTCACGAATTCTGGGGTCTGGGCAGGATGTGGATGGGCAATTCCTTTGCTCCTCATGGCAACAGCTGGGTGGTTCTCACCTGGCAGATGGGCTGGTCGGGAGGCTCCCAAAAGGCTTCACTCCATATCCAATGACTAGAAGATGACAGGAAAGCTAAAGTTACTTGAAACTACTGACGGGGGTACCCACACGTTGTCTCCCCACCATGACAGTTGCAGAATTGTTGGAATTTCTTACATGGCAATTGGCTTCCACCAGTGCAAACATCCCAACAGAAACAGGAAACGCTACTTGCCTTTTTATGACTTATCTCTGAAAGTCAGACAGCTTCACTGTCACCATACTGTACTGATGGAAACATTCACAGGCTCCTCTCACTCCTTTACCCCCTGATTCCAGGAAAGAAACATAAAACCCAACCCCTAGATGGAAGTCTTAAAGAAAGCGCAGACATTTTTAACTGCCATACTACCTAATCCTGATACAATTTTACTCTATTAGATTCATTTAGGTTATATATCACAAAATATTTTTGTGTCAGTGCTGCTTTGTAAAAATAGCACTTTAGCTGCTTATCTTGTGGCTTTATGACCACAAGACCCAAACAGCTCAAAATGATCCAAGGTCATAAACCCCTGGTTCCTTGGTCTTTTTCTCCTCTTCGCGAGAAGCAAGTATTGTGTTCTGACTTGTCTTCCTCACTCCTACCTTAGTGGAAGCCACAACAGCTCTAACACTCAGATCTGACCTGGCCATGTATGCAGAAGCTCACAGAGCCCCAGAGCTGCCAGAAGAAGCCATAAGAAAAGAGTATTAAAAAGCCCCCTGGAGGAAACTTTACCTAATGAGAGACAGGAGCTGGGAAGATAGATTAGTTGTCCCTGCTTCCCGCAAAGGACTTCTCTCAGACATAGTAGTTTCATCTGGCCAGTGAGGGACATTTCAGTGTGATCAAGCAATCAGTTTTGCTTTTGGTTTTTGATTTTGGGTTTTTTATTTTTGGGGGGGGTTTTGTTTGTTTGTTTTTATAAGTATGGCAAGATTAGTACCATACACTCTGAATTTGCTTTCCCTCTTTCCCACTTCCCTTCCCTTTTTTCCTCTACCTAGGATTCTCTGCTTTATATCCCTCAATAAAGCATTAGCACATAGGTTTGGTGTAGGCTCTTCTTTCTAAAGAATTCAAATTGAGACAGATTATGCTACCATTATAAAAGTACACAGGGGAGTTTCCATTTTTTCATTTGCTCTGGAACAGTTAGTATAAAATAGAAATAGCTCCTCTACCATTTAAATGTGGGGGGAGAGTGAAATAATTGGTCTTCTCAAGTTTTAAACTCTTTGATCTGATTTTTGGCGATTTATATTTTTCTAGAAAATTGTCCTGAGACTTTCTGTAAGCAACTCGTTACCTGTTAAATATATGGGTTTTGATAAACTTCTGGGGAAAGAAAAAAAAAAAAAAACGAATTGATACTTATCTTGTCTCTATCATGAGTTAGTATGCCAGGTGGGGCAAGTAAATGAACCAATTTATTGGTTGCAATTCATTCATCTGTAAAAATAAGAAATGTAGACTAGAATATTGCTCTTTTCCTTTTGGCTCCCAAATCTTTGATACTATATGACATTGGTTCCATGTTATGTGAGGAGCAATGCCAGAGATTTGCACACTGCATGCCAACATTTAACCATTCATGTGACCAAGAGAAATCTAATTCATTTCTCAAAAAAACAAAAATAAAAATACTAAATTGAAACTGATTTAGTGATTATCAACCAGAAGAGACACTGACTTCCTAAGGGACGTATATCAGAATCCTCACCATCAGATTTTCATAGTATTCTTGACGTAGCAACACTCCCCTATTAGAATCAGTGCCATGGGAGGACATAATGATCACTGTGAAGTCTCACTGGAAATGTGTTTTTATGAAGAAAAATGTTTAGAAACCTTTATCAGTAGTAATAATGAGGAGAGAGAGAGGGAAGGGGTGGAAATAATATTGATGAAATTAACAAATTATTATAAATAAATATTTATTAAATTTATAATTTATTTTATAAATTTAATTTTAAATAAATATAATTCATTTAATTCATAAAATTATTAAATTTTATAAATAAAATTTATTAAATTAATATTGATTAAATTAATAAAAATATTAATTTAATTAATTAGTTAAGTTTGGATCACCGTATTATTTATTTAATTCAAAAATAATTCAAAAAATTCAAAAATAACCCCATGAAGTGGATACTACCTGAAATGATCATTCTAAGATCACTTCCATTTTATGATTCTAAAAATACAGATTTCCTGAAGTAGGAGAATAAGAGCAAGTTTTCAACACCAAACTGGAAATAAATTACACACACACACACACACGTATGTATATCTGACATTCAAAAGAGAAAATAGTGTAAATTACATATTAAAACTTTCAACCAAATATAGAGCAAATTGCATTTGGGACAGGCTCTTAAAAAAGTCATGAAAAATGGAGGAAAAAAAAAGATCAAAGATGAAAGTTATCAGAAAAATTTGTAAAAATAAAAGCATGTGTAATCTATAAAGCTTAAATATATACAAACAGAAAAACAACAGAAATTATAATCCTACTAACCTCAAGGTAGATTAAAAATAAAAGTATTTAAGGGAAACAAAGAAGAACATTCCATGGTAAAAAAGTTCACTGTGAAAAAAAGAAATACCTAATTTTTATGCACAATATAAAACACAAAGAAGTAAAAGTGAACCATTAAAAATGCAAAGGGAGGGGATCCTGGGTGGCACAGTCCGTTGAGCTGCCAACTCCTGGCTTCACTGGGGCTATGATCTTGGGGGTGATCTCAGGTCATGAGACCGAGCCTCCCTTCGGGCTTGGGCTCAGTGCAGAGTCTGCTTAAGACTCTCTCTCCCCTCTCCCCACTATGTGCTCTCTCTCTCTCTCTCTCTAAAATAAATTAAAATATCTTTTAAAAAAATACAAAGGGAAACTGACAAAACCATAGCAGAGAGAGAGGCCCTTACTTAACTACATGTCTTTATATATCAAGTTGTATAAATCAAGTACATTTCTGATATGAGTAATACAGCTTCAAACCAAGTTAATCAGACTGAAAACTAAAGACACAGAGCAAATTTAAGCAGTCAGGAAGAAAAGACATTATGTAAGAAATGTAAAGGACCAGGCATGAAGTTTGACATATAGAGTAGTAAAATATTGACTCTAAATAGGGTTCAGAGTGCATATTGTTAGGGTTTCTCGCTCTTAGCAGAACTGACATCTTGGGTGGGATGACTCTTTGTTCATGGGTCTCTCCAATGGACTGTAGCATTCTTAGCATCATCTCTGACCTCTATCAGCTAGATTTTTAATAACAAAAAATGCTCCAGATAAAACCAGGTATCTGGGCTGGGGGGAGAGGTGAGGCTGGGAAATCATCCTTGATGAGAATCACTGCCCTAAAGCAATGATTAGAGGTATAGAACCCATAAACAAATACGGACTGTTAAAATATATTCAATAACTCCAACAAAGTCTGGAAAGAAGCAATAGGCAGTCAGAAAATAAAAGGGAAATTGATAATAAGTAGCAAGATGCTATATTTAAATTAAAACATCAATAATTATACCAAATATAAGTAAAATAACACAACAGAAATTGTCATAATTTTATCGACAAAAATCAAGACCCAATTATATGGTTTCTACATCAAATGCACTTCAAATATAAAAACCCAAATTTAAAATAAAACAATGGA
Source organism: Mellivora capensis (assembly GCA_004024625.1). Taxonomy (NCBI): domain Eukaryota; kingdom Metazoa; phylum Chordata; class Mammalia; order Carnivora; family Mustelidae; genus Mellivora; species Mellivora capensis. The sequence goes on along the minus strand of PISX010005588.1, from coordinate 15,953 downwards.
AAAAAGATACCCCATGCAAACAATCAACATAGGAAAGCGGGAGTGGTTATATTAATATCAAACAAGGTGGACTTCAAGATAGTGAATAACAAGATAAAGAGTAACTTTTGAAATGGTAAAAAGAATAATAAATTACAATAACCCTAAATAGGTACACACCTAATAAGACAAAACCCTATAACAGAGACCATGCACCTAATAACACAAAATTCATGAACTATAAACTCTATAATGACCATTTCTACCATATCCTTTCACACTGCCTTGTACAAAGTAAATGGCCATCAATACATCTTGTTAATTTTTAATGTATCATAATTGATTTAACATTCTCCTTCAGAGTTAAGTTATTTCCAATCTTTATTTATTTCTTTGACAGGCAGAGATCACAAGTAGGCAGAGAGTCAGGCAGAGAGTGAGGGGAAGCAGGCTCCCCACTGAGCAGAGAGCCTGATGAGGGGCTCGATCCCAGGACCCTGAGATCATGACCTGAGCCGAAGGCAGAGGCACCCCCATTGTTTCCAATCTCAAGTAGGTTTGTTGTAAGTGACTGCAGCATTCCTGGGGTGTCATTCCTCAAACTTTTGTGTTTTTTTGTTTTTTTGTTTTTTTTTTTTAGATTTTATTTGTTTATTTGACAGAGAGAGATCACAAGTAGGAAGAGAGGAAGGCAGAGAGAGCGAGGGAAGCAGGCTCCCTGGTGAGCAGAGAGCCCAATGCGGGACTCGATCCTAGGACCCTGAGATCATGACCTGAGCTGAAGGCAGAGGCTTAACTCACTGAGCCACCCAGGCACCCCAAACTTTTGTTCTTGATCAAAAGGTCTATTCTACTATCTTTTATGCTATAAATATTTAATTTGATCATGGAGTCTGCACCTGCCTACTTCAGTGCATATTCTTTGAATGAAAGAAACCATGAGATTCTTCTAATTTTTTTTTTTTTAGATTACTCAGCAGCCCTTCCTTTTTTTTTCCTTATGTCCCCTTGACTTTTAAATGTACAGGATGGAAATAATCCTAAAAATGTTACTTATAAACTAACAAAATAGATTTTTGTTTTTCGTTAATATATTACATGTGAAGGTCTTCAGAAAGCTAGAAGTAGCTTTTCATTCCCCAGATATGTAAATAAATATATAAACAAATGAATAAAAATTAGCAAACAGTTAGACATAAGATTGTTTTCTCTGTATTACCATGCTATCCCAGTAATGTAAGAAACCATTATGGCACTCAATAAAGCATTAGAGAAAGAACACTGGTCTTAGACTCAGAAAATCCAGATTTCAGCCCATTTCTGCCATTGCCAGTTTGGGAACTTTGAGCTATTTCCTAGATATAACTCATTTTACATTTCCTATTTTTAAAAAATTGTTAGAACAGCTTATCCCCAAGGTTTATGGTGAGGATCAAAGAAGTTCCTGGATATAAACGTAATTTGTGAATTTTCATCTGATTATAAAATGTCTTCATTTTTAACAATTCTGATTTTAAAAGTCAGAAGAACATTAGAGAATCTGTATGTTTTAGGATTACTTTTATGCATACATAACAAAAAATCCGACTAACAAGGGCTTACTAAACCGAGTTTTCTCATCCTCATACACCACCAGCCCATGAGTAGGCTGCTGCTGGCATTTCATGGTGAGGCTAGGTAGGACAGAGACTATTTCTTTGTACTCTGTCCCTCTCCACCGGCTGGCTTCCCGGCTCATGTTTGTGAAGGAAGGCTGCAAAATGGCTACAAAAGTCACCTCACTACTGAAGGCAGGAGGGAAAGGCGAAAGGGGCAGGGCCAGCCCCTAACCCTTCTAAAAAAAGCAAAAGGCTTCCCTCTCACTCCTCTAGCAGATGCGTTGGATTAGGTCCCAGTGATCACACTGGTGTCACACATCTCTAGAGGTATCTGCCAGAAGGCACTCTCCCGGTCCTGCATGTGGGCATGTCTCCAGCTCATGGCTGAGATTCTGTGAGCCAAGATGAAAGGCTGTTGAGGAGGCAACAGCGCCAGCCACAGGATCTCCAGGGTGAGAAACATTTCTCTCTTCAGACCCAATCTCACCACAAAATCCTCGCCCTCCCTCATAAATCATTTTCTTAACCAGGATAAATTTTGAGCCTCATTGCCTACACTCTCTTTAGCTGACCTCCTTCTACCCTCAGGACCACTTACAAAACCCAAATGCTTTCAGGCTTTTCAAACATTCAACCAGCTAGCTTCAAGTACCAAGTGGGTTTACTACTTAGTGGCACAAATGTCCTCTTTGGATCATTTTATGGGACAGGCTCTAATCTAATACTTAGGTAAGGAGTAGAAAAATGTTCCTAATGTAAAAATCATGACAACCATATGTAGTAATGCATGTCATCCTATAACATTTCTTAAAACTTCCTTCTCAGAAGAATACACGGTTAATTTTATTGTGATTAGAAACATATGAAAAAAAAAAGAAACATGTGAAGCTTTACGCCATGCTTCAAGAGGTCTTGAGGACATCCTACACCCAGCCCCTGCCCCCTCACTTCTGTGTCTTCACAGAGCTCAAACTAACCATTCTTCCTTTGGGTACTTACTCTATCCTGGGTACTGAGCCAATATGCATAATTACTTTACCTCTTAGGACCTTAAGAACATGGAAAACTGTACAATGCTTTTCATTTTATACAGAAAGAAACGTTTTAAAAGATGAAGTTATTAGTAAACTGTTAAAGTTCAAGTAGTTTTATCAATAAGAGTTACAAAGCTTTGTACAAGATTGTTGCAGGAATTATTACCCACTTTTTCCTGAATCTATGGCATTTCCTTGCTACTGTGCACTCACATGAGGAAGAACACAGGTGAGATACATATATCCAAACTCCATCCTTTTTACTTTACTCTTTTCTTAAATACCTCAGAAAGGTTTCTGTTTACAAAAATGCCATTTACCTAATGTTAATGCATGCAAAGAGTTTAAAATATCTTTTAAGTAAGAGAAATAGGAAAATGGTAACAACAGTGCTTGTGACTATTCATACTTACTTACCAAGACTGATATTATCATCAAATTCATTATCTCACAAATCAAAAATGAGAAAAATATTGAGAAATATTTTGACGTTGCTAGAGATTTTATGAAATGTTAAGAAATATCCTCAAGCCTCAGTAGACAGGCTTATGTTGTGAGAATTGTGTTTTGTAAGTGAGTTTAAGTGAATATTTTATCTAAGGAGGCTAGTCAATAGCCAGACTTCTAAAAGCCAGAATGAAATCCCAAAGATTGAATACCTCCAAAACAGCTACAACTTCATTTTGCAAACCTTTTTTGTACATAGTCTAAAGCTCTGAACAATAACAATACATTTTCAAACATGACAAGTACAATAAAATCCATTTAAAAAGAAAAGCAGAAGTAAGCAAAATTGGTTTCAGATGTGACTCCAAGGTGACTTGTGTAGCTAGTGAAAGGTGAACCAGCTTATTTGATACAAAAATCTGAAATGTGATATACTGCAAACAGCGCGCATTGGAGACTGTCCAATATAGCCAACTTGACCTTGCCACATGTCCTCATGGCCAAGTTTGGAGTCCACCACCCTCCCACCCCCTCCCCAGCTCAACCCCATTCTTCGACAGCAGCAGGACAGATGCAGAACTACAGCGGGTGAGATGCATCTATGAGACATTTATACGCTGAGGGAGACTCTGAAGTGGGAGACTGGGAAGGTAAGAAGCAATCTGGAGATGGAAGTAATTAAAAAATAATGCTGTTTTTCACTAAAAACCATAGAGAGAAATAAATGGCGTAAGAGCTTCCACTTTTTAACTAAGGTGTTGTTTGCAAACTGGAGAACTGCTAAAATATTTACATCTTTAAGTGCATGTAGACAGATTTTTCTCCCTTTGCCACTGTCCCCAGAGAAGAAGAGAATATTCTGGAAGCACACTAATACAGATGACTTCAATTTCCATAGGCTACCCCTGAGGATAACTCTGAAAGAGGTATGAGGTGGAATGAGGTAATCAAAAGTCATCTCTCCTCAGCCCAAACTACATAAAAAAAGAGACTTGATGTGGCCCTTGACACAGAAAGATTCCTTTGCTACTGTTAGTGTCATCAGGAAGTAATATCTCATAAATAAAGACAAACTGCTATGCAAGAACACTAAAAAAATCACTTGGTCCAATAAGCCTCAAATTAAATAGCAGAGGTATATTGGTTCTTCGAATGAGCTTAAGGTGATTGGACTGTTCATTCAGTCATTGAACCAATATATTTATTAGCAGCTGCTTTAAGTAGAATTACTAATGAATATCTACTTTTAGTGATATATCATATATTAATTATATCTGTGTGTGTATATATGTATATATAGAGATATATAGATATCTTACTTTTATATTCATACCCTTAAAAGATACTCATTCTCTTCCAAATAAAAGGAGTTCTAGGGCCAGAATTCTGTCTCACTGTCTAGAAAATTGATTGTGTCCATGTGTGAGACACTAGCCAATCCTTGTGTGGAGTAACGGGTCCAGAAAACCAGACTTGATCCATGTGGGATTCTCAGACAGAGCTGCCCTCATTCTGACCCTCTTACACATTCATTTTCCACTGAAGCTGCCTGAAGACAAGTCCAAAAATTTCAGGCTCTGCCACTCTTCTGACTCATGTGACATATTCAGAAAGGACAGCACAGCAACCACTGTTTTGTATTTACTAATGTCATGTTCTGGGTATGACCCAGATACCATCTATTAATGTCATATTTCAAAGGAGAGGCATCAGCAAAGCATGATTTTACATTCTGCCTCATAAATTACTCCCCTTGTCCCTCTTATTTGCCATTCTCTAATGACCTTGCTACCTGCTGCTCTTCCAACAAGTAACTGCATATCAAAAAATGATGAAGATGAACTTCTAATCATGATCAACATCCTCAAAAGCCTGTGGATGCAATTAGGTATCACATAGGTCTTGACAATATCCATCATCAAAACTGCATTTTCACATATTTCTCTCTTGTAGTTTTCATACTCATCCTAAATTCTTTATCACGAGAACTCCCTCATTTTCTAGCAATTGCTTTGTATGCCTTTTCCCCTTCCCAGCAGAAGTACTCCTTACAATCTCTACATCCTTAAATTTTCCCTTCCATATGATTATTTCCATACCGAAATGATAGCACAACCGATAAATCTTGTCATCCATGTAAAACTGTGTTTACAATATAATAAATAAAATAAAAATTGCCCTGGCAGAAATCCCTGCTGGATGATTTTGTGTACCAATAATCCCATCTCCACCATTGGCGTGTAGACAGCTTCAGGTTCTCTCTTCTAGGTTCATCCAGTGTAGGTAAAACTAGGAATTGATTAGAACATGTCTCTGGTTCCCCGTTATCTGATTGTAGCTTTTCATTGCCTTTGAGCTATTTTACAACTCTATAAATTGTAGATAACAGAGAGCAATGGCAAAATAATCCTTGTCTATAGAAATGCAAATAAATTCTGTCTGGGGAAGTTCAGTTGACTTCTCTGTACCACCCTGTGGAAAAGCCAGTTATTTATCTGTAAATTTATTTCAACATTGATCTACTTCATATAAGTTTGTGCATCTTTGACTTTTTTGAACATCTGTCTGATTCCCTCATTAACAATCACTTAAATAAAATATTTAACTAGTGTTTATGCAATGTCTGTTTGAGATTCAAGTTTTACCTTTTTTGAAAAATAATTCCTTAACACTAGGATTCACAGGCCAACCAGCACTGTATAACTTGAAGCCACAGACTGAAAACACAAGGAAGAATACACTTACCTAAAATTTATTACCTTTGGTCTGTGTTCATGAAAATGACTGAAAACCCTTTAAAAATTTTTTATATATAATTTACAAAGTGCACAGAGAGCCAATAACTCAAGATGTTGTCAATTAAAGAAGTTTAAAATATAAAAGTTTGAAACATTAAAACGATGAAAATAAATTACTCAGCTCTGTCTCCTTTTCTTTTCTTCCTTTTTATATTCTCTGACCCTCAATAATTAAAAAAAAAAAAAAAGATAAAAGAAATGGCCAGAGAATATTCACTCCTGATTGTATTTAGAAAGAAATGCTAGATATAGGAATGTCCCTCAGTGTATAGCTTTTCAAACAAGAACATTCCATTCAGTTCTTCTGAGTCCTTACTGAATCATAGCTGCATGTGATGCATACAGGTTCTGTCTTGGGATCCTGGTCACGGCGGTGTATGGCAGGTAGCACTGGCAGAGGTCAAGGGCTTCGGTTCCAGACAGTGGAAGTTCGGATTCTGGCTCCACGAACTGTGTGTGAGTCTAGTCAACTCTTTTGATTCCTCTGAGCTTCAGGTAGTTCTTGCATAAAACTCTTATAGTAATAATAATGATGATGATGATACTGCTTTCTAGAACTATTTGAGATCTAAATGAGATACTACCTATGAAGCTCCAAAAACAAGGCCTGTCATGTGGGAGCCACTCAATACACATTATTATTGCTATTGTTATTATAATCCCTTCTTTGATATGCTCCCAAAGAGTTGTTTTAATTTGTTCCTAAAAGGCAACATCACCCACCACATTTCAAAATCACCTAATGTAAAGGAAGTCCTAGCACGTACCTACAAGAACACAAAGAAGTTTTATACACATAAAATCAAGAAATAAAGCCTCTAACACACAAAAAATAAATTAATTAAAATACTCTGTGTCATAATCTTAATGTCAGGTGAACATGCACATTGGCCATTATGGTTGACTTCTGTAACAACTATTCTGATAATTAAGGAGATATCACCCAAACGGTAGACTAAAAAATCAGGCTAAATTTAACTTTCTCTTCCTAAACCTTTTAATCAAAAGTAATGTGTCCTCCCTATTTGGTTGATGATCCACTGCACTTAAAAATAAATACATAAGTAAATAAATATTTAAGCTTTATATGTTAAATATATATTATATTAAATTTTATATACTATAAATATATACACACGTGTATATACATATATGAATATATATATTTATATGTATGTATATATATGTATGTATATTTATATGTATATATGTATATAACCACCACTGGAAGCAGAACACCTGCTTCTTTGAATAATTAAAAAATTCAAAGAAAAGCTCAGTTTTATAGATAAGACAAGGGGTCTAATCAACTGCATGATTTCTGGTCGGTAACAAATTCACTCAATTTTAGTTGCCCCATTGGTAATAAGCATTCTAAGATGGTCAATTCTTTTAAGACGCAGTAAAGATAAGTGAGACAAAATATGAAAAAAAATCTGTGATCAATTTGGAAGATAACATGCTTATAAATTCAAGTTGGCACTACTCTGAAGAACACAAATTTAAGCACTTCAGATGCAGTAACTAGATGTTTGGTGCAGAAAAGACTCTTATTTCCCACCTGCTCTTTCATCCTATACCCTTTCCAGGTGCCGCTGTATAATTTTTCTCACAACCAGGCAATTACATCCCCTGAATTGTGTGGTTCGTCAGCTAACCATCTGCTTTCTAGGAGCAGTCATGTTCTGGGTTCACAATTTTCTTGATTCAAACCATGAGGAGGATGTAGAAATCTTAGGTGCAATATTTGAGGCATTATTTATTCTGGAATAATGAACTATAAAGATGAAGATATTTGACCACCCTTGACTTGCTGGTGAAGACCTTAGGGCATTGGAGAACAGGGCTGAGGAGGCAAGGAAGGTAGAGATCATGGTCACTTAATATGTACATAGAAATATAAATAAACGTAAGTGACTATTTTTTCTTGATTGCACTTCCCCCTAGCTTCCCTAACTGAACAGGCTGTAAATGTATGCCTCCAGACACCCAGAGAAAAGCAGCAATCTTAATTAGCCAAATTAAAACAGTAAGACACATCCGATTATCCCTTTTTAGTCTAAACCAGCTTCTAAAATGACAACTGATGTGAAAATAATTAAAACAAGACAGACTGGAAAAAGAGGAGAAATAATGTATTTAGATTTTGAAGAGAAGTAATTAGTTTTGGCAGGTTATTTTTTTTATGTAAATTGAAAAATTAGGTCTCCTAGGCAGAGGCGATACATTCAAGTGTCTGCATTTCTGGCACAACATGGGAGAAGAAAAAGTTATAATGAAAAGCAACAAAGATGAATTTCAAGCAAGGAAAAGACTCCTTAAATTGTTACTTTTTTTTAAAGGAAGACAGTTTCCTGAAGAAAATAGAATTTGTAGAATCTGTCTCAATAGTTCGGTATTGCTGTGGAGGAGAAAACAATCTTACTAATTTCCTAAGACTGTTTTTCCTCAATGCAGACACAGATTTTTTTTTTTTTTAATTTAAACAGCTGTCTCTTCCTGTGTCATTCTGTGTTAACATTCGTTAAGTTATTCTTCCTTCAAACTATCATTTTTATATAGCTTTACTTCTCCTTTTCTGCTGCTTCATTTTCTAGAAACCTAGACCAGTCTTTACTTGATCTTGAACTTGTAATATGCCATCCATTAACTTATCTTGCCTGGGTTCATCCACACACAATGGCTTCAATCATCACAGACAAAATGATGACTCCAAAATCTATGAATCTAGCATTGTCATCCACACTTAAATGTACAGCTACCTATACTGTACTGAAATATACAGCTCTTCTTGCTGCCTTAATTTACCCATCATTCCTGCGGAGACTATGTGGTACCCTGATAGAAGAATGAACAGGAGACATAGAAGATAGGAAGAAGGAAATGGCAAATTCTATTTGATTTACAGTGCAGATGGGCAGGAGGGGTGGCTGGGAAGAAAAGGTTTCTTTGTAAACAGTCGATCTTCCAAGCCCCCATTCTCTAATAACCACTACCACCTTAATAAAAGAGAATTATTTGGGGGATAAATGAAAAAAGAGTCCATTTACCAGCTTCCATGAACCACTAGTGGGATGAAGGTATGCACATAATATACACACATGTTTCTAGTTCAATAAAAACTAGTAATTAAAACCAAGCCACTCAGGGCGCCTGGGTGGCTCAGTGGGTTAAAGCCTCTGCCTTCCGCCCAGGGTCCTGGGATCAAGCCCCACATCAGGCTCCCTGCTGAGTAGAGAGCCTGCTTCCCTTCCTCTCTCTCTGCCTGCCTCTCTGCCTAATTGTGATCTCTGTCTGTCAAATAAATAAGTAAAATCTTTAAAAATAAATAAATAAATAAAACCAAGCCACTCCTTTCCTAACCAAGTCTTTAGTTAATTAGATGATTCCCCATATCTGTACCTAAAATATACACAGAAGTTTTAATACATATGATGTTATTAAGAATCCTTGGCATTCTATGATTTATGTGTACAAACTGCCATATTCATTTACAGCTCAAAATAATTCAAGTCTATTGGTTTCAAACCAGTATGTCTATTGGTTTCAAAATTTCGTTGAAGAGTACCTCCAGAAATCTCACATTCTTCTATGATTCTACATATGCAGTGGGGCAGGCTTGAACAAAATGAATGAAAGTACTAAGAGAGACCTGACGGGCAAACATGCAATGTACTCGCTGCAGGGTCTCCCCTTCACAAAGGAAAACTGTATTTCCAGCATTCTTGGAGTTAGTCTGACGCTGTGTGACTGACAGTTCATCAGTGGGAATATGAGCCCAAAAAAGGCAGGTAAATGTTGGTGTGTGTCCTTCTTGATCACCCTCTCATATCTGTACCCTGGAAGCAAACAGCTTGCACAGTGGAATTACAAAGCAGAAGGAGTTCAGACCCTGAGCCATAATTTAAGAGCAGCCAAGGAGGATCACCTGACCCATGAGTCAGAAATAAACCATTCTTCTGATAAGCCGCTGAAATCATGGAGATTTAGTTGTTGTCTCAGAATAGTTAACCTATCCTAAACAACACAATATTGTAAGAAACTGATCCACCAATACGTTTCCTCCTAAGTGAAATGAAGAAGTAATATCAAAAGATTATCAATATCTTGGGACACCTGGTGGCTCGGTTTGTTAAGCATCTGTCTTTGGGAGGAGACAAGATGGCGGGGAACTAGGAGGAGGCGCCGTTCCAACCTGTACCCTAAAGTGAGCTGATTACCTACTAAAGAACTCCAATCACCCATGAAATCAGCCTGAGATCAGAATTATACACGTCTGGATCTCTACAGGGGCAGAAGACGCCAGTGGGCAGGTAAAGCAGAGTGGGAACGCCGGACTAATATCGGAAGATAAACAAAAGGGGGAGGGAGCCACCAGAGGCGACCCATTGGAAAGTGATACCCCAATACGAGAGTGCCCTGTGTCTGGGCACCAGCATTAACTTGGAGTCTGGTTGAAAGCACAAAAAAAGAGCAAAGGATCATGGGGGGGAAATTGTGGGAATTGGCACCGTTAGGGACAGGGGCTTAAGTCCCCAGACCCAGGACAACCGCCCCTGGTGCTGAGCCAGAGAGAGTGCGCCGGAGAAACCAGGTCTTGGTCCCTGAGCCACCAGCACGCCTGAGAGCACCTGGGGTCCTGAGAGAGGCTGGGAGCTCACCAGCTGGCAGAAACACAGCCTTTTTGCACTCTTCCACGAGAAAGTGCCATGCCGTGCTATCAGAGCCTGAGACGCTCGCGCCCCACACCCTCCCCTGAGAGAGGCACGCGCAGGCACCAGCCCCAAGCTCTCAGACCCGGAAAGACAAGGCACTCCCAGCCCGGGCCAGTGGGAAAATCTCAGTGTGTGAT